>PVIW01000267.1:516513-624815 GCA_004026585.1 Noctilio leporinus
GTACCCTTTGCAACAACATGGATGGAACTGGAGAGTATTATGCTTAGTGAAATAAGCCAGTCAGTGAAGGACAGGTATCATATGATCTCACCCATTACGGGACAATAATGAGCAAAACTAACAACAAGCAAAACAGAACCAAGTGTATGAATACAAGGAATAGGCCTGCAGTGGTCAGGGGGAAAGGGGTTGGGGGGAGTGGGGAGGCAAAGGCAAAGAAGGGGAGCAGCTTAGACAAGAACCTAGTATTTATTTTATTATATATCTATTTATGTATCATTCCTTTTGCCCAAAATAAACTGCAGAGATCAAAATGTAATGCAGACATTAGTTTACTTTTCCCTATTATTTCAGCATGTACATCATTAATGAAAGTTCAGTAGTCAGAGAATTTTTAAAATAAAATATATATGTAACAAGGTATATAAAGATAAGTATTCATTTGCTGAATTTTGATTTATGCATAAACCTGTGCATAAATCAAGGTAACCAAGCACCTTCCATGTTACAGAAAACTACAGAATGCCAAGAATATCCCTTAAGCCTATCACAGTCATTGTCTGCCTCTACCCATTTCCAGAAAGAATTACTCAGGTCATTAGTTTTACCTATTCTAGAATTTCACATAAATGAAATAACAGAGTAAGTATATATTTTTATTTTTGCACTAAAGTTTTCTTGGAAATTCATTCATATTGTATCTATAGACTTTTCTTTATAGTGTTAAGTACTATTCAATTGCATGAATGTTCCACAATTTGTTTATTCATTCCCATACTAATACACATCTCATTTATTTCCAACTTTTGGTAACTATTAATAAAACTGTTACGAACAATTGTAGTTTTTAAGAAATTTGACAATTTCATCTATGTTGTTAAACATATTGGCATAGTTAATGGGAAACAGATAATCTCTCCATAATGTGTCATGATCAGGGTATCCTGAGCAAAAACTATTGGGTTAAAGAATAGGCAAAGGGCAAATGACCATTGGTAGTTATTTATAAATGTTAGGTACTGCCAGAGACATGCAGAGATTTATCTCCCCTTGAGATATTTGTTTGTATGCCAAAGAGTAATGATGAACCTAGGGACTTGGCCCTGCTCCCCCCAAAAAAGGGTTTAACACTTTTTAACAAAAATCATTCTGACTTTTTAGAAAAAGCATTGTCTATGGCACCCAACCACACCATATAATCTCTAGTCCTTATATTTTGAGCTCCCACCCTGTGTTATAGAGATGATCCTTCATTTGCACAACTGACATCTTCCCCCATTGCACCACTTCATGTGGGATTAGAGTGTGGGAATCTTATACTAAGATGTTTTCTAAGTGAACAATTGGTATTTTCTCTGATCTACAATCCTTGTTTTTGTTAGAATAAAATCAATAAATAAAGATATTCAAAGCTTTAATAACACATCTTTATAATATTCTATGATATACAGGGTGCATGTGATCAATTGACAAGATTTTAATAAAATAAGCAACATATCACAAAATGTTATATTTTGAAATAATTTTATTCTTATATGCAAATACATAAACATAGTCATTAGTTTTTAAATTGTTAAAAAAATGTCCCCGTTTGCTGCAATAATACTCAATTCAACTTTGGAATCTTGAGCATGCTCTCATTAACTTTTCTTTATTCATGGACATCATCATGTTTTCAATCTTAGCTTTAACAGCCTCTTTGTTGGAATGAGGTTGCCTATTTACTTCTTTCCCACAAATGCTGCATACATAATAGTCTAAAGGATTTGCATCTGGTGAACTAGGTGACCAGATTTCCTTTGACCAGAATTCAGGAACATTGACACTAAAAAATTCTTGCACCTTTTTGGTGTTATGTGATGGTGCACTATCTTGTTGGAATATAAAATGACATTCATTTGCAACTTGCTTCATCCATGGTACAACTACTTTTCTCAAAATGTCAGTTAAACATCCTGGACCTTCATTGATGATCTCCTGGATTCTGTGTACAGTATCTGGACTCGTGGGATCTTTGCGTACCTTACGTATTTTCCTTGTTGGTGTGGAGACATCAGGATCAGCATCATACACCTTCTTCATGTTGTAAAGTGTACATAAAGGAATGTTATTGAAGTCCACAGTTTCCTTAGCAGTTCACCCCACACACAATACAGGAATTATGTCTGCTCTAACATTGTATTCCTTCCACATGATAGTCGCTCTCAGAATTTAATACTTTATATCTAAAACAATGATGTTAGAAACATAGTTTTTCAAAATTAATAAGAAGTACATGAAATAAGGAGATGCAAGGTTATTGCCAACTGATCGTGTGCACCCTGTATTGATATCTAGGTGTGTTTTTCATCCAGTTTACCTTCCTTAGTGCTCACTTTCAAGGATCAGTTAGAGCACTTTATAAACTGGAGAAATTAAAATATTTCTCAATATTTTTTTAATTTCTAAAAACCGCTGCCTTATATATTTGTCACATTTTATAACTTCACAGGAGGAGAAGTAGTTCACAATAACTTACTCTTTTAATAGAGTGAAGTAAGATTCTCACCATTCACTTAAATATTCATAAGTCTTAAATCAACATATCTTGCTGGGCCCTCTCTTCAGTTTTTAATACATATGAGCAACTTGCTACTGGTTAACTATATGATGTCACATATTGAAATAGCTCAAAATTCAAAATTTTAGTCTGCAAATAAACTAATTTCTTCTCCTTTGACCTTCTCATTTTCATTTATTCTTTATATCAGAGAATAGTGACACTGATTATTGTTACCTCCAAGACAAATATGTGGATGTCAGTCTAAAATTCTACCTTTCATTCATTATTATGGTAAATTGAATATGACCACCACCACCCAAAAATGCCCATATACCAATCCTTGTAATCTGTGGAAATGTTATCTTACATGGCAAAAGAGACTTTTGAAGATGTGATTTAATTAAGGATTTTTAGAATTCCCTGATGAATACAATGTAATCAAAGGACAGGGACATAAAGCAGAGGCCAGAGAGAGAGGGTTTGGAAGATTCTATGCTGCTAGCTTTGAAGGTGGTGGAAGGGGCCATGAGCCAATGAAAGTAAGATGCCTCTAGATACTGGAAAAAAACAAGGAAATAGACCTCTTAGAAATTCCCAAAGGAACACAGACCTCTGTCACTATGAGTTTAGACCAATGAAATTGATTTCAAGCTTTGACTTCCAGAACTGTAAGATGATAGCTTTGTGTTATTTTAATTCACTTAGTTTGTTATGATTTAATATAGTGGCAATAGGAAACTAACACCATCATCAATATCCAAACCCTGCAGAAATTCTCATTCTGTTCATTCATTACCCTTGACCATGTTCATCTCCAGGCACATTTGGCTAAACTCTGATCTTGCCCTCCTACCACCTGTTTAAACCCTGCAGAAACACCATGCAATCAGTCTCTTCACATGTAAATTTCATGATGGTACTAGAGTGATATTCCTAAGATTATATTCATCTGTGACAAGCCTTGTCTAAAACTTTCAATGGAGTAAAATACTTTCAAGATAACTTCAAATCTTTTGATGTTAGTACACAAAGCTCTTCAGATTTATACTGCTTTCTATTGTCTGTTCCCATTGTCCACTGTGTACTCTCTTCACTGATCTATTCCAGCATGCCATGTATTTCACATCTCCTAATATATTTACAAACGTACTATCTTTCTCTGTCCTTCTCTATCTGGGTAATTCACTAACTATCTGTTCAGTAAATGACTGAGTATAATTTCTCTTTCAACAAGAACACCAGATTAATTTAACCTTGCAAGTTTGCTATTCAGACTAATGCATATAAATACAGTTGCTTTTTTGAATCACATTTATTTCTTTATACATGTTAAAAATATTGTTTACCCACATTATTCTCTACTCAGCATTCTCATGTATATTTTCATTTGGGAAAAATATGAAAATGAATATTTTATTTTCAACATGAGACAAATAATAATACACACTTCTTTCATAGCAGTGTTCATTTACAAGCCTACTTAGAAAATATTTATTAGTTTAACTACATGTCATCATACTGGGAATTTGAGAATGACCCTTCTCACTGATTACATACTGACATAGACTATTTCAGAAATGGTAACTATTATTTCATTAAAATCTGAACAATTTCATAAGACCATGGTCTTTTACAACTCTATACTGAAAGGTGTGTCATATACCATATCTAAAAAGAATAAAACTGATAATTACAACATAGTCCCACAGAAAATTATGTACAGATGAGATACAAAACTCATACTGAGATAAGGGGAAAAGGAATATGAGAAAGATTTCTTGGAGCAGTATTGAATTGAATTCAGTTTAAGAAAAAAGTGAAAGGACTATCTCAAATAAAACCTGAATACAGTAGATGTAAACAAAGAAATTATGTATATTTCAGAGACCTGTCCATTGTTTAATTTGATTGGAACATGAAGAGTGTGTGTATCTTGGGGTGCAGATTGGGATGCACAGATGATAAATAAGAATATAGTGAAGTACATAGACATTTGGAAGGGCCTTATGTCTTGTGGGAAACTGCATCTTGTAGAAAATGAGGATGGTTTTTCTTCACAGAGGGGTAGTGTGATCAAATTTGTCCTTTAATAGTGACTTTTCAGCAGATTTAAATAGGAGTAAGAATGTTTGGACAATACTGAAAACAGAAAAACTTATTAAGATTTTATAAAAATGGAGATGAGATAGTAATATGATTATAACTTAGGGATATGGCACCAGGATTGAAGTGATAGATAACACTATATTAATTTAAGAATTAATACAGTATGCTATAGTTGCAAAAAATGTTGGACATGGACACAGATTTAATTCCAGCTCAGCTGTTTAGAAAAAGTTATTTAATCAATCTACTGAAACTTTATTAACACCAATGGACCGGAATGCACATGTGTGAAGAATGACAACTTCACTCTACTAGTCAGTGGTGTAGACACCACTGAGTGAGCATGTGTACTTTGTGGTTGTCACATTCAAAATGACTGAGCAAATAGAGCAATGGCTCTGCATCAGATTTTGTGTTAAGCTTGAACATTCTTCTGTGGAAACTATTTGGATGGTTCAGAAGGCTACAACTATGGGCAACTGGCGATTGGCAGTTTCATCACAACAGCGTGCCCACTCATGTATCATGTCTCCTGCAAAGTAGTTTGACAAAACATCAAATCACCCAACTGACTCAGCCACCCTACAGCCCAAATTTGGCACCCTGTGACTTCTGGCTTTTCCCAAAACTAAAAGCATCTTTGAATAGGAAGAGATTTTAGGCTGTTGATGAGATTCAGAAAAATACAACAGGGCAGCTAATGGTGACTGGGAGAACTGTATGAGGTCTCCAGGTGACTGCTTTGAAGGGGGCTGAGGCATCATTGTCTTATGTACAGTGTTTCTAGTATCTTGTATCTTCAATAAATGTCTAGTTTTCATGTAGTCCATGTATTACTTTTTTCTTCTCCTTGTTGGTTTATTTATTTAATTTTTAATTATAGTTCAGTTACTATGCTATTACAGTTATCCTGATTTTTCCCCATTTGTTCCACTCCATGGAGAACCCCCTACTTTCTCAGGCAGTCCCCCAACCACAGTTCATGTCCATGGGACATGTGTTTAAGTTCTTTGGCTACTCCATGTCCTATATTGTACTTTATATCCCCATGGCTATTCTGTAATTACCTATTTGTATTTGTTAATCCCCTCACTAACTCCCCCATTTTCCCACATCCCTCTTATCTGGCAACCATCAAAATGCTCTCTGTTTCCATGGTTCTGTCTCTATTCTTCCTGTTTGCTTGATTTGTTTTAAGACTCAGTTATTGGAGCCCTTGCTAGTGGCTCAGTAGATAGATGCCAGTCTGAGAACCCAAACATCACTGGTTCGATTCCCCAGCCAGGGCACATAACCAGGTTACAAGCCAGGTCTCTAGCCAGGCCTGTAGCTGGAAGCAGGTGAAAGTCAACCATACATTGATGTTTCTCTTCCTCTCTGCCTCTCTCCCTTCCTTTCTCTCTGGAAATAATAAATAAAATCTTTTAAAAAATTTTTAAAAGACTCAGTTATTGATAGATATGTATTGTGTGCCATTTTATTATTCATAGTTTTGAAATTCTTCTTTTTCTTAAATAAGTCCCTTTATATTTTATATAATCATGATTTGGAGATGATGAACTCCTTTAGTTTTTTTTCTTGTCTGGGAAGCTCTTTTTCTGCCCTTCAATTCTACATGATAATTTTGCTGGGTACAGTAATCTTGGCTATAGGTCCCTGCTTTTAATGATTTTGAATACTTATTGCCAGTCCATTCTAGCCTGCAAAGTTTCTTTTCAGAAGTCAGCTGACAGTCTTATGAGAGCTCCCCTGTAGGTAACTAATTTCTTTTCTCTAGATGCTTTTTAAAACATTTGGCATTTGACTTATGATGTATCTTAAGAGTGGGCCTCTTTGCATTCTTCTTATTTGGGATTTTCTGTGTTTCCTGGACTTGTATGTCTATATCCTTTACCTAATTAGGGAAGTTTTCATTCATTATTTTTTTCCAATAGATTTCCTTTTTTTTTGTTCTTTCTCTTCTGCTTCTGGCACCCCTATGATATGAGTGTTGGACCTTTTGAAGTTGTTCCAGATAGTGCTTATACTATTCTCATTTTTTTTTTTTTTTTGTATTACTTTTTCTTCTATTGTCCTGGTTTTTTTTTTTTTTTGCTCCCATGTTCCATATCAATTACTTGATTATTGGCTTCATCTACTCTACTGTTCTTTCCCTATAAGTTATTCTTTATTTCAATTAGTGTACCCTTCATTTCTGACTAGATTGCTCTTAGTTTGTTGAGGTCCTCTCTGAGTTTCTTGAGCATGCTTATAACCAGCGTTTTGAACTCTGCATCTGATAAATTGCTTATCTACATTTTGTTTAGCTCTTTTTGTGGATTTTTGATCTGTTCTTTCATTAGGGCCAAATTTCTTTGTCTCTTCATTTTGGCAACCTCCCTGTGTTTGTGTCTATGTATTAGGTAGAGCTGCTTTGACTCTGTGTCTGGGCAGTGTGGCTTAATGTAGTAGGTGTCCTATAGGGTCCAGTGGCCTAGGCTCTCCTATCACCCAAGCTGGGTACTTGATGTGTGCCCTTTGTGTAGGCTGAGTACATCCTCCTCTTATACTTGAGACTTGGTTGTTGTTGGCAGGTCAATGGGAGGGACTTACCCAGGCCAGTCAGCTGCAAGGATTGGCTGCGACTACCAACTACTAATCTCTGTTCTCTCTGAAGAATCAGCTATGCAGGGGCAGGATGCTGGTGCTTTGACATGGTTTATAATTGTCCACTGGGTACTCAGGCCCTGGGGTTTCCTAAATGGTACAGGGTAGTGTAAGCCCCCACCTGTGTTCTGCCTGGGGACCACCCTGCATGAGTTATAGAGCAATCTGAGGAGGCTGGTACTTGTTCTGGGACTGGAGATTCCTAGGCAAAGCCAAGCTGCGAATCTAAGCTGGCTGCTGCTAGTGCTGGGTCTGGGGCTCAGAGGCCAGCTGTTGCTTGTTTGAGAGGATTTCAGAAGTATGAAGCAGGAACCACAACCAGCCAAACATATGGAAAAACAGCATGGGTGGGCCTATAAGTTGGGTGGGGCAGAGTCTCTGGGGATCTCTAAGGCTGGTTAGACACTGTTAGCCAGGTTGATGGGACCTAAAATATGGCACCAGCTTACCAATTCTATAGGAGGAATGTTTAGCAAAGGGACAATGGCCTCTGCTCACCTTGATGCCAGACTCTTAGTTTCTCCCTGCTTACCACTGGTGCTTTTCAAGGTATTTCTCCAGTGCTGGAGCTCAGAGGGAGGGAGTGTGAGTAGGTGAGTCCATTTGTGGTTCTTTAAAAGGAACTGCTTGGGGCTCCTGCCATATCTTCTACCAAGCCATTCCCCACTGGTTTTTGCAGTCAGAAGTTGTGGGGACTTATCTTTCTGGCACTGGAAACATGGGCTGGGGGTCCTGGTGTGGGGCTGGGACTCCTCACTCCTGAACTATCCCTCCCTAATTTTTGTCCACCACACATGGGTGAGGGACCAGCCTGTCTGGCATCTATCCCCCTCTTACCAGTCTGGATAGTTATGGCTTCTTCAATTTTATAGTTGTCAGGCTTCCATTCAACTCAATTTCTGATGGTTCTGAGTGATAACTGTACTATATTTTAGCTGTAATTTTGATGAGGTTGTGTGAAGAGCCGTATCTGTCTATACTGCCATCTTGACCAGAAGTCCATCTGGACATATTTAAACCACAAGATTTGGCCACTGATTGGCATAGGAAATATTTTAAAAGTAGGATTCTGCATTAGTCTGTTTTCTAGCTTCGGTTACTTGATGACTCGTCACATTTACTAAGCTAAGCAATGTGAAATAAAAACAATTTTGGTGACAAAAGAATTACATTAGAAACACATTTCAAACTCCTATAACTAAAACAACATTAATATGAAAAACACATCTACTCCTTACATTTTTTCTTCATCAGCATTTTCTTACAACCTTGCATTTACTTCTGTGTAGCAGTGTGGTACAGTACGCAAGAACACAGACTCTGGAATAAGGATGCCTGGATCCAAATCCCAGCTCCATTGTTTACTAGCTGTGTGATCTTGGGAGTTACTACACTTCTCTGTGACTCTATTTTCTCACTTGTAAAGTGGGAATAATAATAGTATTTCTCTCAAAGAAAGGTTGTGAATATTTTTGAAATGCTTTAAACAGTTCCTCCTCATTCTAGGAGCTGCAGAAATATATTTTCTTTATATTTTTATGTGTTGTTTATTATCCTTATAAGGAAAGCTTTCCCAACCTCTGTTGTCCCTCTATATCTTTCTGTAATCATCCTGATAAAAGAAGCAAAAGTTTTACTGGGAACTCAAAAGTCTCTGACACTCAGATAATATGACAGACCAAGAGATCTGATCATTTTACAAAGCAAAGTTTAGATTTGATGTGTCAGACCATGAAACTTTTGCTGTGTGGGTACTAAAACCTCTGAACTTGACAAACGAAATTCCACATGACTAGTAGATTTACACGTTAAAGTTGTTGAGATTTACAATTTCGAGGAGCCTCAAAAATGAAACTTGCTTCTCCAGAAAGTTATTTCCCCCTTCACTTTATTAGAAATATCTAATAAAGAGAAATTCTTACACACCTAAATAAAAATGTCAACACTTTAACATAGGTCTATGAATGTTATATTCTGGCATAAAACCATTTATATAAATTTTTCAACACCTAAATATATATTTTAACTTTGGTTAAGTACAGTTGCATTAGTGAAGAGAGTTTTATGTTTTGAAAAATTATGATGGCTAGTAGTTTTAGAAACCCTATAATTTACTACTTCATGGAATGTAATTTTTAAAGAATACCTCCTACTATAGTTTATGTGGAAAAATAACAGATTTGGAAGTCAATTCTGTAATTTATAGTAAGAGGATGAATGACTTACTATCATAAAATTCCTCCTTTTGATTCTAGGCATACCTTCTCTAGTCATGTAGACAGAATTATAGTTCAGGGGTAACTGTGCCTAATTAGAGCTTTTAGTCACAAAGTCCATATTTTAACCAGTAGAGTGACCTGTATTAGGGTTCCTGTCCCAGCTCCTGCATTGTTAGCACTGTGACTTTCCAAAATATTTCCACTGAACCTCCTAGGGTTCTCTATAGCATATTTCATGAGTGGTATGAGATTTAATATATTTTATATATCAAAATTACTATTAGTAAAACAGTTTGAAATGAGAGTACTCATAACTGGCAGCTTCTACATTTTAGATATTTTTAAAATTTGACTTAAAAAAATTCTCCTATATTGTGCTCAGAATAAAAGGATATGTTTTATCATGTTTTCTTCAAATCTGATTTTACAGAATAAAAAGAAAAAGAAAATAAATAAGGTAATTGCCTTTCCTTCCTTCTTCTACCCCTTCCTCTCTCACCCTCTAAGTGGCATCATTAGTAATAAATTGTGAATGAAAACTTCTAGGCCAATTTATCTATTTTAGACACACACACAATACAGTTGGTGTGTTTGAAATTATGTAAATTCTATTAAAATGTGTATATTATTTTACCACTGGATTTTCTTTTCATGTCAATATTGAGTTAGAAGAACTAGTCAAACTGATAGGCTGACTTAATGAGTTCATTTGTTTAAACTTCTGTAACACCAATTAACTGCACTGCTTATAGGGGGCTGATGATTGGGATGGCAGTGGAATCCTGGCCTGGAACCACTGGAGGCCATAAGGATATAGCATGACATTTTCAAGTTCTGAAAGAAAAGAACTATCAACCACTATGGTTTGATTTCAAGATTTCATGACACACAAGGATATGTTACTGAACTCTCTGTACCATTGATCTCTTTATCTTTTTCTGTTTTAGCTTAGCACAATTTTAACTATCTAGCTTTATTAAAAATTGGTATCTGGATACCAATTTCTATTTCCTTGTTTTTTATATATTCTTGGCTTTTTACACACATTTATACTTCTATATAAATTTTATAAGCAATTTGTTAACTTTTATAAACACTTTTTGGAACTTTGACTAGAACATTGTTACCTTTAAGAGAGTCAGTTTTCCCATCAATGAAAACACTATAGCTTCCCTTTAATTCAGGACATATGTAATGACTCTAACAAATATATTTTTTCTACAAAGTTGTCATGTAAATTTATTTAAATTTCCTTCTAGGAACCATAAATAAGTGGTTTTTTCAGTAAGCCTCAGTTTATACCTTTTATTATATGAAATCTCTCAAATATTGAATGTGATTTTAATATTTTAAGATGTGTATATTTCACACACACAAAAATAAGTGGAAGAAAAGTAGATTGCCCACAGTTTAATAAAAAGTGTACGATTTTATTCCAACAGTGGATGCAAAGTTGAGAGCATTGAAATACTGAGGAATAATACATCAGTATCAACACTCTACCTTCATTAGGATAAAAAATATTTAAAGATTTTGATTGTACTTATGCTGTTGTCCTTGGATAAATAATCCCTTCTAAAATGTGTGTGTGTGTGTGTGTGTGTGTGTGTGTGTGTGTGTGTGTCTTTTAGGTAAATTATTTTTTGTTTCTATAAGAAGAGTATCTTACCTAAAGTTTTTTTTTTTTCTTTTTTATAATAGAGGAAGTCTCTAATTTGGATACTACTTATATTAAGGGCAATTGATGTTATAGGGCTTGTTCTCACATCCTTCAAACCTCCTAATATATGGGGCCATCCATGTTAAAGTCTTACTTCAACTACAGGGTATGAAATAACTTTTTACCATTTAGGAACATGGTAAAAATATTTTTAACTCTTCCCCAAAATAATCCCCATTAATTTTTAGATAACCAATCAAGATTTTTAAATAAACTAATGGGCCCTGGCTGGTGACACAGTAGATAATGTGCCAGCCTGAGAACCCAAAGGTCACTGGTTTGATTCCCCAGCCAGGGCACATAAACAAATTGTAAGCCAAGTCTCCAGCTAGGTCCATAGCTGGAAGCAGGTGAATGGCAACCATACGTTGATGTTTCTCTCCCTCTCTGCCACTCTCCTTTCCCCTCTCTCTGAAAATAATAAATAAAATCTTTAAAACAAAATAAAATAAAATAATGGGGAAAAGTGTTTTTACTATACTTAAGGTTACTCCTCTGCTCACACACACACAATTAAATGTGATCATTCCAAGGATTGTATGATTATTTATCTCAATAAGTCTAAATCTTCATGGAATTATTTTGGAAAATTGTCTGTAATGACATTACCTATGTCTTATGTAGAGGTGATATTTATATGTTCTGGACATTTGATCTAAGTACAGTGTGAAATTCAAGCTGATATAGTTCAAGTTTTTAGTTTATTTTACAAATTTTAAGAACTAAAGAAAAAGTGAGTGTATAGCTATAACAGTGACCAACTGAAACCTTCCACTGTCCATTTTAAGAAAGTATCATCAATTATATCTTTTCATGTTTTTCCACATGGTGATGATGTTCTATACACTGGTTTGGAGCCTATTTTTGATTTATGCTACCTCCTCTTAGTAAAACCCTCTTGGCAAGGAAAAAATGCCAGAAACAGTAATCTTGAGTAATGGAGAGAGAAGGAAACAGGAGGAGAAATTAATGGAAAAATAAAGAAAATAAATTTTGGAGAGCACCTTTTCTGTTCCTACTAGCTAAATCAATCCTAAAAACAAGGCTGCACTGTTATTTCTCTTTTGCAGAAGAGAAAACTAAGGCCTAATATTTTCAAGTCCACACAAGCAATGAGGAAAAGGGAAAGGAATGAAAAATCAGGTCTCTTTAACTCAAGGGTCTATGTTGATTCCATTTATAAGTTTTATAACTCTGTTGCTAATGGTTCAAAGTGTGTTTAAGAAATTTTGATGGATATTTGTTTGTCAAAATGTTTGGGAGCCACTGCTTTCAATGGATAGGATCTTAAAATAATTTCTAGACATGTTCCAATATTAAGAAAAATTTACAAAATAAATCCATGACTCGTCTGCTCTGTGACTTGGACATTTCCCTGGAGATTACCATAGAAAAGCAACATATTTTTTAACTTTACAACACTCAAGACTAACTCTGCTTTGCATATATAAGCAGAATATTTTTTTTTTAGGTTTTAACATATATTGAATTTTCCAGAAATACAATTTCTGGGTAATTCAAGGGAGACTGAATTTGTTTTGTTTGGAAATTTCTCAAAAACCATTCACCATTTCAAAAATCTCTTCACTCATAACATTGCTGCTCCTGGTATTTAAGTTACCAAAACCAGCTCAATTGCTTGTATCAGTCTGCAATTGTAGCAGTATATAGCTATGTGCTTATTTGGTTCTCATATTAAAATGTCAAGTATGAAGAAAACATGTCAAAATCCTCTACTGATTAATATTTTCCTTCTCCTAAATACAACCTTATTCATTATAAGATGTTTGCAAGCATCCAGATCCATCATTATGTCAACTAGTGTAGTTAATAATACAGATTTTAATAATAAAATATTATTTCAATATAAATTTTTGTATTATAATTAGACCATTATATTGAAAGTTTAAGCTGAGACACGTGAAGGTGGGTTAAAGTTTGTGAATTTCATTGACATTAAAGGGATTGTTGTTTTATATCACAACATAATTTTTTTTTTTCCATTGAGGCATTTTATTTGCACATATGTATTACATCCCTAGAAAAAAAATCCCAGGATTTTCCCTCCTGTGTGTTTTTGTCTTGCTTCTTCATGGTCCATGATGCCCGCCGAGGTTGTCAGTACAATGAAACCAAACTGACAGGATGGAAGCAAGTTGTTCTGCCACTTTTCTAGATCTTTGAATTGCACATCAAATCTGGGGCTGATTACTCCACACTTGTTCAACCTGCCTGTGAGGTTCACAACAATTTTCCCAGCCCTGTGGTCATCAATAATTTCAAACTGGCCAATGTAACCTGCTTCATCATCACAGTCAGAAACCAGATGATGACTTTGGAGCACGGCCTGATAAGAACCTGGTGCTTGCCTCTCTTTTCAGCATTGTTGATACTCTTGAGAGCATCAGCCAGGACATTCATGCATACCATTATGGTGGCACGGAAAGACAGTGGAAAGAGCACAACATAAATTTTGATCTGATCCACACTGAGAAAGTTCCAGGCTTAAAAACTTTGGTACATTTACACAATGGAATACTACACAGCAGAAATAAAGAAGGAACTCCTAACCTTTACAACAATATGGATGGAACTGGAAAGTATTATGCTTAGTGAAATAAGCCAGTCAGTGAAAGACAAATATCATATAATCTCACCCATTTCAGGATAATAATGAACAAAACAAACAAATAAGCAAAACAGAATCAGATACATGAATACAATGAATAGACCTTCAGTGGGCAGAGGGGAGGGGGCAGGAGAAGGCAAAGAAGGGGTGCAGTTTAGTCAAGGAACTAGCATGGAAGAATCATAGACATGGACAATAGGTGGGATTGACTTTGTTGGGGTGGGGGGAGGTACAGAGGAAAAAGGGGATGGATGTAATAAAACAACAATAAAATAAATTTTAAAAAATGTTTAAATTGTGACTTAAAGAACATTGCAAATGATTAAAAACAAAATTATGTGAAAAAAAAAGCTGGCTTAAGTATAGAACACACAAATAATCAGAGTGGCTTAAGTTTTAGAAGTGATTCTTCAACATCTATTCTGTCATCCATCAGTTGTTAAATAGTTTAATACCTTAAGAATTTTTACCAATTACACTTATTCCTTGAACTGAAATTAAGGGAATATGAGTTTTTTGGTGTTGCCTAATTGAAGAATAAACATGGGGAAATTTTCTAATCACTGATATACAAGGCTAAAATGGATGGGAAATTCTTCTGTTCTTTACTTGAGAATTGAGAAACTTCTCTCTTGTGCCAGACTTAAGCAAGAATACGTAGGCAACTATACAACTATTAAGGAAATTAGACTTAGAATGAAGCCAGTTATTTCATCATCAGAGATAGCAGACAAAGACTTCTTATTGACATTGTTGAAATTAATGAACATTCCAATCTTGCAGTACATACAACCTATCAGCTTTTCCTCAGGTGTGGAAGTATATTTTTTATATTTTAAAGTTGACTTCTTACTGAAGTAAAATATATGTACAGGAGTGTGTACAAATCTTAACATATACCTATTTTAAATTTACTCTCATTCCTTCTGATTATCTAAAATTCCATATTTAATACCTGTCCAATGGTTCTTTATCATTCTTTTTAACAAAGAGAGCATAGCCCACAAGTTTAGTTCCATCAGCTGGCAACAATAGTTCATGAAGTAACCAGATAAAGAAATAAAGGTTTACTAGTACTCAGGCATCTCCTAAGTGTCTCCTCCCAGTTACTACCCTCATAAAGGCCATTATTATCCTGTCTTCTCACACCCTACACTAGTTTTCTGTAACTACAATCCTACCCTATGTACACTGTGTATAGAGCTGTTTTTTTCCTCAACTTTAGTTTTATAAGATTCAACCATGATCTGTGTTTAGTTATGGTACAGTCTTTCTCATTCAATGATGCTGTTGACAGACATTTGTTTTTCAATTTAGGATTATTATGACAGGTGCTACTGTGAATATTTTATGATGAATATAAGTATTCTTGTTGAGTATATACTTACAAAGATAATTGCTAGGACATCGGATATTCTTATGTTCAGTTTTATTAAAACTGGTTTTTCAAAAAGTTTGCACAAATTTATACTTCTACAGCAGGTTATGAAAGTCCCAATTGTTCCACATCATCATCAACATTTGGATTATCAAGGAAGGGGGTGTTTGTTTTTAGCCATGGATTTATACTTGTATCTCATTATGATTTTAATTTACATTTCCCTAATGACTAATGAGGGAGAACACATTTCATATGTTATTTGGTTACTTTGATTTCCCCTTTTGTAATGTTCAAGTCCTCTGCCTATTTTTCTATTTGAGAGTTATTTTCTTCATGATTTGTATGGAATTTTGTGTATTCTTGGTATTAGTCTTTTTTCAGCTATATGTATTACAAATATCTTTGATCCTTGATGTAATTTTTGAAAAACTATATTTAGCAAATCTGTGCTATAAATGTTTCATAGCTAGCACTGCAGGGATAAATAAAGCCCTGATTTATAATGTTTACTAATATTTGTGGTATAAAACCACCCACTACGACCAAGTTGAGGTAATAATCTAATGTCATTGCATAGAATTTTAGAACAATATTTTGTAGTATTTCCATGATAAAAACACAAAAGATAGAAATAACCTCAAGGATATAGATAATAGCAAAATAGAAAGTGATGTGTTTTGAGTGTTTATCACTTTTATTTTAATATAATTTACATAGGTGTAAGTTTATATAATTTAATTTTCAACATTGGCTATATTTAACACCTACCTCACAAAGTCCCTGAAACTTAGCTGTCAGCTCTCACAAGCCAGTAAAAGCCAGCTCCAGCGCACCACTGGAATCTAGTTACCTCAAAGCCACCCTTCCCATGAATTTTCTGTTAAGCAAACAAATATATCTTCTCATCATTATTAAATTATATTTTATTGAACCATGTTACACAACAGAAACATGCACATATATTACTTGTAGAGCTGGATGTATTCTCATAAACTAAATACTTGAGTAAATACCACCAAGAACAAGATATGGAACACTACCAGTTCCCAGAAGCCTCCCCCATCTCCACTCTCATGTATTAACCCAAAAATTTAACCATTTATTAGAGGGTTTTTAAACTTTACATATGAACTTTCTGTGGTTACATCAGAGGAAAGTCTCAGTGTGGTGCAATGAAATCCTGAGCATATATCTACAACTCACTTCTTTCCTTTTTTGACAATGGGAAATCAGCCTTAAGTCTGCTAAGCTCTGGTGGCAAATGACTTGAGCTGAAATTCAATTACATTGTTTTGTTTTCATTGAGTTACCTTTATGTTTCTTTTCTATTTATGAAAGACTACTAATTTCATATCTATAGTAATAATAATAGAAAATTTCCCTTTCCAACAATGATTTGAGTCTAAAATAAGTCAATTTTATGAAACTTCATAACTAGTAATAGAGGTAATATTTGTGCATAGTAAACTTTGTATTGGAATTACACTAATAAATGAAATTTGAAAAACTCTGATCTTGATATCTAGTGTCCCAAATAAGAACAATGGCACAGAAGAACTACTTTAAACAAAATCATAATGAATAAACCAAGAGCTTTGATTTTTATGAAGCCAAGCACATTCGGGGGAGCTGTGAAGACAAACGCTCTGTGGAAGTTCCATGTCAGGAGGCTTCAGCATCACATTTTAATTAGTTGAGGGAAATTTCCTAGAGGTAGGTTTCAAAAGTGATCTGACAAATTTGGTGATCCCAATACCTTCTAGAGAACTTGCAAATGGAATATTGCCTGTCCACTGTTGCTGTCATGTGAAGTGTTTAACTAGTTATAGTTTCAATAAAATGTATAAAACTGTCTCATATTTTAAATGTATGTGCAGTATGTTTTATTGAGCATATCTAACAAGTATGTGGAAAATATATTGGATTCCTTTCCATGAGGGACATATAATGCCAATTTTTCCCATCTACACCACCATTATGGCACAGCAATAGGATTATGACTATGAGGAATGTGTTAACTGTATGAATTTGTAAGTAAATTCCTCTCAGAATGAAATCCTCTGGTGCATCTGTTATGTATTTAGACATTTTTTCAAATGTCATTTAGTTTGAGCCAAGCAGGTGTGCTATTCTATCACCCGTGAGATCACATAAAATGAAAAGTTCATGACTGTCTATAAGCTCAGAACAAGGATCAAGGGAAGGTATACCCCTTTGCTCACACCAACTGATTTTCAAACCCATGGTTCTCGTGGGGAATTTGTAAGGGGACTAGTAAACTTGGAACAGGAATGCACAATTTAGCAAAAGAGTTACCTCTGCTTTTTTTCTAGTATTTAGACATTGAAGTCCCATTCAGGGCAATAATTTTAATTCTCAATAGTGAGATGAAGAAACTGACAGTTCCTTACTGAGTGTGTGTGTGTGTGTGTGTGTGTGTGTGTGTGTGTGTTGGGGGGGGGGTTACAATAGATGTGTACACTCAACTTAGTTTGTTTTCTTAATGGAATAGGTTTCACTACCCCCAAATGTTTGTATTTCTTCCAGGATCTTCACCACTCATTCTTTTCTAAAAATCACATAGAACACTTTTATTGGAGATAGGCTTTTCTCTCACCTCTTCTGTTCCTATTTGCATCTCTTCTCATTTCTCCAACTAAGTAACTTGATGATGAATTCAGTCAGTTCAATCAGCACAAACCTGAGCCCTTCCTCTCCAAGAAAACTGAAGTTAACCTATTGAAGTATAACAACAAAGAAACTCCCTCTAAATTTTGAAATTTCATGCTGCTTTTCTTTCCTCTCTGCTTCCTCTTTGTATTTCTATCTCAGAAGTGAAAATGTCCAGGATAACAGTAAAATTAGAGAAGGAAATGTGTCTGTCTTTGTAAGGCAATCCACACAAGGAAATGGCATTTCTGAACTGAGGCTTAAAACAGCTAATTCACACCACACCTCCAGCCATAATAATAACCTACATAATCAGCAGAAAATAGCTAACAGGGTGGCTGTGAGACGAGGAAATCAAAGGTCATCCCTTCATTGTGCCTTTGTTCTCTTTTCCTCTGTTTAGAGTCCTTTCTAAGTGATCTACTAGATACATGCTTTGTAAGAGACCATCTTAATTTTACTTATAAGGAAGAGAAACATCTATTGAAATTATTTTAATGTATAACAGCTGTTAGATATAGAACCTCTTTGTGACCTCCTAAGATCTAAGCTTGGTTGTTAAAGCAATGGTAGGAAATGGTAAACTGGGTTGTTCTGTTGCTCTGACTCAGCATGATCTACAGCTGGTCTGTCTTCTTCCTAATAGCTCTGTGTGGTATGAAAAACACCCAGTTTGCTTTTATTCTGCAGTCACCATTGGCTCATTAGGTTTCCTGCATGTGAAATAGCAGTCTCTGATTTACTGAGGCAGCACATAAGTAAACACCTCCCATTACACCAACCCCCAGAGCACTTTCCAAACATCTGTAAAGGAATTCCTTACCCAGTGACTCATATATCCACATCTGGAAATGTGGAGAAGACCTCAGTCAGAGTCTAATAACACATCACAGGACAAAGTCATTTAGAAACTGGGATAGAAACTACAGAGTAATATCAAATTTCATAGTTTCATAGAAATCAAAAATATGCTTTGCTATTTAAAAGCAGTTAGTCTCCATCATATTTCCCAGGCAATCGAGAATCAATATTGGATCTCTGGTATCTCAAAGAAGCTCTGATGCGTTGAAAAGGCGGCTATGATAACTAGTAGTAATAAGCTATTGGAGTGAACTTGTCCAGAGAAGTATGTTCTATGGGTACTCCTGTTGAGCTCACAATTCTAATTCTAGATTGAGGATCAGTATTTCAAAGTTATAGACATATCCATGTTCCAATGATAGAGATATATCATAAGAATGAAGAATTTCAGAGATCATTCTCTCCTTTGTTCTAAGCATTTGTTACAAGTTAAAGGAAAAAGTATTGACTAGTTTTTGATTATTATTTTGAGCACCACAGTAACAGATCATTTGTGTCCATTTAACACAATGTTCTTTATGCATTGGTTTAAACATAGTCCCTTTCCTTAAAGGACTAACAACAGAAAAACAGAGATGCTCAAAAAATATTAAAAGTCATGGAAACTAAGAGTAGAAAGTTTAAATATGATACTCCTGAATTGGGAGTTTGGGTTTAAAGAAGGCTTTTAAAATAATTTAAACACTAAAAACTATTAGCTTTATGTCATTTTCAACCCACTTCTTAAATATTTTTCTCTTTATTTTAGGACTTTAGGATAAAATAGGAGATACTTAGAGAAGCATGAAAGCAAACAATTCAAATAAGGTACAAAGGAAAGTTGCATGAAAATCAAAGAGAAGACGTAACAAGATATTAAGCAGTGATTTAATTCTTACATTTTTATTTTCTTACATCTTTACTTTTTCTTCATGGCCTGTAGGAATCAATGAAGAAAAGTAAAAATGTAAGAGTGAAAGAAATGAAATGACAGAGGGAGAGGCAGAGATAGAGGAAGAGAGGGATGGAGTGGAGAGGCTTTTGAAAACTCAGACAAGTGAAAGTGTCAAGTTCCTAACAGAATCTAAAAAGCAATAAAAGACAGAGAGTGCTTCAGATCATGAATTGAACTGCTGTTGGACCTCTAGTCAGCATGTAGCAAAGTCATCAGTGGAAACGTGCTCAGAGGAAAACAAGGTGCCTTTTGGATCTTGCCTGGTGGTTATTACTATATAGCACTTTAAAAGAAAAATTTTGTATAAATTCACTAAATAAATAAAGCTTAGGCAATGTATTTAAATTGTGTTGAAAACCAAAGCACTTCAGGAACTCTGAATAGTATTAAATCAATAAAATGAACTTTACTACACAGGAATATATTCTATTCACATCAGTCATTACCAAAACTTCACAATGATATTCTGATTAATGGTGCATGGAGTAAATCTCCCAGATGCCAACCAGATGTATAAAGAAAACTAATGCTGTGTGACTTTAGGAGAAAAATATATATCATATATACTTTGACATTCATAATGGAACAAATGGAAAGCATCCCATGTGAATTCCATTCTTATTTCATAATTCTATTTAGGTTAAAGATGAGTGAGAAAATACTAAATAATTTCTAGGCCCACACAGAAAATAAGGGAGAAAAAATACCATTTAAATATATTCTATGTGCATAAATGGTTAAATATACACATTATAATTTCACACTTGTATTTTTATTAATACCTTCATTCTAAAAAATCATCTATAGTATTCTGCAACCCACCACTATTTGAAGACCACTTCAAAAGCGCAAATTAGCAGGTAGAAAATAATATAAGAAAAATTCAGTCTTCAGTGAAATAAACTTAAAAATCCAGGTATGAAGGAATGCATTCTAAAAATTGAATTCTCTGAGGTTGTGTAAGGTTCACCGCACATTGAATATGGAAACACAAAGTATCAAAATACTACATATTTGTAATGAATATTAAAATGTAGCAAATTTTTTGCTTACAATTACTGCAAATAAGTAGAAACTAAGATATCTGTTTTTCAAAATAAAACTACAAATCGCTTCTTTAAAAGGCATATCTGATGCTATGATAATTTATAGTTATTAGTTTATAATAAAAGTGGTTTGAGAGCTATAAGTTAAAAAAATAGAAATGAGAAGAGTTAGGGTTAAAAAAATACTCAAAAAAAAAAAAAAAGGAAAGAAAAACCAGTGGCAGGCTAGCAAATCTAACAATTGACCATTAGTGAAAAAAGAAACTTGATCCATTGTGTTTGCCAATTCCCATGGTATAAATATTTCCACCATGGTCAACTTCATGCTATTAAAATGATGCCACCAAACACAGAGTAGGGAAAAATGTGCAAAATTGGTTCTCAGGAGCACTGGCTCCAGCACTACGAAAAATAAGTCCTATTTTCTTGTGGAATGGAGATAAAAATTTCTTGTTAATGGACATGATTCCTTTAAAGCCAGATTAGCAGGTAGCAGTGTGAGTGGGTAACTGGAAAATATTTATATAATAAAGTGTGCAGCACTTTGGTTGAATCTATAACAGCGAATGTTACAGAGCATAGTATTCCTATTATTGTGATAAGGCAGCATTTTGTAGTATGCTAAAGAAACGTGAAAGGCTGAATAAAAATGGTACTCAATGATGAAAACATTTTATCATCTGAACCACACACACACACACACACACACACACACACATGGAATTTTGCTGTCTGATGCTAGGTTTGCTGCTAAACTGGTCAGCATAGTGGCGTCCATGCTGTCTGTGGACCTAAACCTACATAGGTTTTTTTTCTTCTTTAAATTTTTTTTTTTTTTTTTTGTTATAAGCAAAAATGTAAGGAAGTCTATCTTTCTACTCTTACAAGCTTATTTTACTGAGAAATAAAACATTCTATTTTACTTTATACTACATGGTGCTATGCTATTTTATATATATATATATATATATACATATATATATACTTATTGTGTATATATATATATATACTTATAATATATATATACTTATATATATTATATACTTATATATATATAATATATATATACTTATATATATATAGTATATATATAATATATATATACTTATATATATATATATATAAGTATATATATTATAAGTATATATATATACTTATAATATAATATATATATATACTTATTGTGAAATATATGCCTAAATTATTTTATCCAGTATAGAGAATAAAGATCAAGTATAAGATACTGACCCTTTCCTTTAAAAACTTAGATATTTAAATATTACATAATATACAACAACAAGATACAAATCAAGTACAGGCCACAAATTTGGAATGAGACTTCAAAAGAAGAAGAAATGGCTATATTGTATACTCTTTTTTAAAGTAAAGGTAGATAACAAACACTTTTATATGTTAGGAAACAGAAACTAGCTTCATCCCTAAAAGTTATATCAAGTAGTTTCCATTTAAGTTTAAAACACTTTATCAAATTTAATCTATTAAGTGAAACTGTATCTTATTCCTGTCATCTTCATGATACTTAAATGCTGAATAGATAGATCATGAGTTAAAATGCAGTGTTACAGAATTAGAATATTTTGATAATTTAAAAATATTTATTTATATTTTCAAACTATAAACTTTTCTCAGTTCCATATAGTGACTAACTTGTAAGTTAGACTTCCAATAACTGAAAAACAAATATGGCTTGACTTCCAATGGCATCTTTTGATAGATCTCATGACTTTTTTGCATAAAGTTTAAGTCAATAGAGAGAAGAGAAGGAAACAAATGTAATATCTGGGATAGTCATCATATTTTGTAACTTTCATTTCTCTTACATGAACTCCTTAGTCTATGAGCCCTTTTCTTCCTTGAGATTTATAACATTTCATAAGACTGTACGAATTACAAATCAAGATGTACGATAGAGATGATATAGTATTGATTTCCTAAAACTAGAAGCATCAATCTCACTCACAATGACTTTCAGAAATAACCTGATTCTTTTATTTCTAGCCTGTTAAATGTGAATGAACTTGTGTCAAGACCTCTATTTATAACCATTTATATATTGTTTTCTTCATAAGGTACCAGTGCTTTTTGCCTTAACTCACCTCACTGCAAGGCACAGCATTATTATACTTCTTTTAGTTGCCTTTGAAATTCTTATTGGTTCCTAATACAATATCCTTTGCCAAAACGTACAATAAATTTTACTATGAGGGTGTCTACCATGGCACACAGAGTTGACATAAAATTACTTGTAGATTTTATTTCTATAATAACAAATTAGTTTGCAGTATTAACTGATGAAGATACAGGTCAACAGTGAACTAGGAGACTGGTTCAGAGCCCCTCAGTGGTTAAAATATAATGCTCTGAGCTGGAGAGATGCATGAAAACATTAAGTACATAATTAAGGCATATATTTCCTTTTAAAAGACTTAGAGATCTTAGATAATAACAATTTCAAAGCCTTCCTTTTTAAGCAATAAATTTAGGATTTTTTTCCCCCTCAGTCATCTAGTTAACAAAGAGGTCTCCAGTCTCCCTGACCCAGATCTTCTTTGGGACTCAGTCTTTACACAGACCCTCCGAGGGGACTGAGGGCCTCTTTGCTAACTTCTAGAAATCTACAGAGTTTAGACAAACCCAGTGCTTCTTAGATTAGAAAACTGAAATACAAATCAAACTTCTTCTCCTGGGCTCACTGTTGTGTACCTTTCATTTGATAAGGATCCTATCTGTAAACCCTGTGTATAAGGTTTCAGAAGTAGCTTGTCACGTTGCTGACAACTTTGTGTCTCTGGCATTCTTCCACACAGGGAAAAGAGGTGCAACCTATCACTTCCAGTTACTCTCTGACAAGAAAGAAACTACCATAGCACACATCCCACCAACAGATTCTTTCAACAGACTCTTCTAACAACAAACTATTGTAACCATAAATGTTAAGTACTTTTCAAGAATGCCTTTAATTTCACCACCAAGTTGGTTACGTGGTTCCTTGCTCATACAAAGAACTGAGATTGTCAAGAGGCCCTCCATGGATGTCCAAGAGGGACATCCATGAAAGAAAACCGAATTTTCTTATTTTACATTTTGCTTTGAATCTGTACATTTGAATCGGAACCAGCGACCTTCAGGTTCGCAGGCTGGCACCTATCCATTGTGCCACCCAAAACTCTGAAGCTCACTAAACTCCAAATGCATAGTGGAAAAGCAAACCTCATAAGCAGCCTTTATCTTTTCAAGTCTTCATACTTCTCCATCCCTTCCCCAGCAACCTGGCCCCAACCCAGTGAAAACTTTAATGAAGCAACTCAAAATTCATAGCCGGATGAGGCAAAAGACCAAATTCATGCTCCCAGCAGGGAAGTAAGGTTTTGAAAGGTTACAGGTGAATTATTTCACTCTCTATTGCTCTGAGTTTCTGGAAACATATTTATTGTTTTCAATAGCACTGCCTTGGCCAGACCTTAAAAGTTCCTTCAGGGATTTAGGTGACCATGCACAAGCATTTCGAATCAGACCAACAGTCTTGCATTCCTTCGCAGAGGCCCAAATGATATCCCATGAGACAGAGCAAGCTGCTTGTTAAAAGGATAGTTCTTACTCCTAAAGAAAGGACAAAATAATGAAGCTATTTCTTCCCATTAAAATACTTCCTGCTCAAAGGGACACCTCCGAGTTAGTTAGGCTTAAAAATGGATTTGTGTTACATAATGGTCTCGGTGGTTTTCGTGTCCTGATTTTAGGCAATGTTTTATTTAAAAGCTATTCTTTTCATGAAAGGGAAGACATTGCCAGTCTCAATTCAGGTCAGCAGGTAATCCTAAGCAGTTATTAAATGCACAGTGATCCACAAGAGTTATTACTTAAAGTGAAAAGAAGCTGTACTTACATAACCCCTTTGACATAATCGGCTGCCCCAGCTGGTAGAACTTCCAAGGGATATGACTTTGCTGCACCTGCAATAAAATATAAATTTGTATTATAGGAAACAGATCATTTGGTTACTCAATTTTAAATGTTTTTATTTTACAGCATTGGCCACCCGTTTTTGCTAATTTACTGATTCTATCATCTATTTCAAGTCTCAAAATGAGGAGAAATTATAAAGTAATGGTGATGAAAAATAAAGCACTGTAGACAGACAGCAAATACAAATATCTAGAAAAGAGAATATGCCTTGTTCTAGAAACTTAAGACAGTTCAACATAAATGAAGCATATTATACATGTGTGAATTGATGAGAATTGAAGCTAGGGAAATAAACAGAGACCATATTTAAAGCACTTGGAAAGTTAAGTTGAGATGACTATTGAAAAGTGAGTCTGAGTTAAGGAAAGAAAGAAAAAAGAACATTCTCAGAAGGGGACAATATATTGTGTAAACAAACAGTACTATGAAAATCTTATTTAGCTCTAAATAAGTCAACAAGCTAAAATTTAGTGGGCGTTGAATAAGTGTGGAAGAGGCAAGAGAGGAACTTACCTACCAACTTTAGATCTAAAATAACTCTCAAATTTATTTGATAACTTTTAGTTATTATCTCTTAATAGCAAGAAACAAAACCATAATAAAATCCCTCCTGCCCCTCAATAAAAGGTTCAAAGCAGAATCTGCCTAGATCCTTGTCACAAATACTCACAAAAACATAAATGTGAAGAAAAGAAATTCACCCCATTCCTGAATTCCCAAACCTATGCAAGTAAATATAACTAAATTTCCCCCTCACATACATGTCTATATGTATTTCACCATTAAATATTCACAAATTGAGGGAAAGAGGAATATGTAATATACAAGTTATTTGGTTAATTTAATCTCTAACTGCATCTTAAATGGTGTTGCTTTTACATAATATATTTTTTAAATACACTATGTTTCATCTTCAAGGGGAATACATTCACTGTTCATATCTGTTTTAGGTGAGATCCATGTGCTTGAAATGCATGCAGTATGGCTTCTTTGTTATTTATGTTGTCCCTGATTAAGGTAAGTTATTATTGCACTAGACAAATTTCAAAATTGGTGCTATTACTGTTTGCCAAGGCCAAAATAATCTGAGTTATTAGGCTGCATTCCTTGTGAATAATCACATAAAGAGTTCATCCTTTTCTAACCTAAATTAAAGCTGCTTCCACTTTCTTTGTTCAGACTTCTTAATGATATTGCAATCTAATTTGCATAAAACATTTTTCATCTATTAAAGATACCTTAGTCAACAGATGGTGCCATGTATAACATTTTTATGATAGCATATAGTATAAATGAATACATACAGTATGTATATATAAATATTACAGCTGAGCTACAAATTTAGTTGATTAGAAGATACATAAAAGTAAATTCCTTGAAAACATATGTACTACAAAGTTTGTAAGATGTGAAGAAAAATGTCACTGAAGAATGACTGAGTTGAGTCAGGGGCCGTGTGCTTTTCAATTATGCATGTAAACTTGTCAGAGTTGGAACGTTCATGTTCATAAAAATGAAGCTTAACATTTGGTTTGATTTGGGAGGTCTGGAAGTAATCAATAGGTCTCCTCTGATGCAAACTTTGTTCTGAAGGAAAACTTTCTCTGAAATCTTTTTGCCTCCCATATCCTGTCCCCTCACTTCATCTTTACATGACTACCACACTGACCTTTCATGGCTGTCATTTTTGCATACAGCAGTCAGGAACTTAATCAGACTCACTCCTTCTAAGCTCCAACACCAGTGGCATACACGAGGAACTGAGTGACTGGCATCAAGGCGAGCCTGGGGAAAAGCTTTCTCCCAGACAGAAAGGAGAGCAGAGACTATTGTCCCTTTTCTGACCCTCCCCGCCAGAGAGCCACAGAGCTGACAGGGAGGTACCATATTTGAGACTTCACTAACCCACTGGCTATCATTGTTTGCCCCAGCCTGGGGACCTCCTGATGCTCTGTCATACCCCCAGAACAGCTGTTAACAGTGGGTTTTCCATGTGGTCTTGGTTCATGAGTCACAACTTCCTAAATCTTTTCAAGTAAGCAACAGCTGGCCGCAGTGAGTCCCTCATTCCCATATCTTTTGCCAAGTGGCCCCAGGCATAGCACTAGTAGCAGCCAGTATAGATTCACAGCTTGGCTTTACCTGGGAACCTCCAAATGCTGCACAACTAGCAAACATCTCAGATTGCTTCATAGCTCATACAAGGTGGCCCTGGGCAAAACACAGATTGGGGTTGACCTTGCCCTGCCTCATCAGGAAACCCCAGGGCCTATGGACTGAGTGGACAGCTTCAAACCACATCAGAACCTGCAACCAACCACCCTGCAACCAACCACCCTGCCCCTGCACAGCTGATCCTCCACAGAGGGCAGAGGTTGGTGATCAGTGGTCACAACCAATCTTAGCTTACTAGCCTGGGTAAATCCTTCTTATTGACCCACCAACAACAACTAAGTCACAACTACAAGAAGGGGGTATACTCAGTCCACAAGGGGAACACCTAGAATACTCAGTTTAGATGACAGGAAAGGCTATGTCACTGAACCCTACAGAATATCTACTACATTAGGCCATGCTACCAAGACAAGGAGTCATAGCGGCTCTACCTAATACATAGAAACAAACACAGGGAGACTACCAAAAATGAAGAGACAAAGAAAAATGGCCTAAATAAAAGAACAGATCAAAACTCCAGAAAAAGAACTAAACAAAATAGAGATAAGCAATTAATCAAATGCAGAGTTCACAACTGGTTATAAGGATGCTAAAGGAACTTAGCGAGGACTCAACAGCATGAAAAAAATCCAGTTAGAATGAAGGATACACTACATTAAATAAAGAACAATTTATAGGGAAACAACAACAGAGTGGTTGAAGCTGAGAATCAAATCAATGATTCAGAGCACAAGGAAGCAAAATACAACCAATCAGAACAAGAAGAGGAAAAAAGAATACAAAAAATGAGGACTGTGTAAGCAGCCTTTGGGACAATTTCAAGTGTTCCAACATTCGCATCATAGGGGTGCCAGGAAGAGAAGAGAACGAGCAAAAATTTGCAAATCTATTTTAAAAAATTTTCCTATTTTGGTAAAAGAAATAGACATGCAAGTCCAGGAAGAACACAGAGTCCCAAACAAGATGGAGATTCAAAGAGGCCCACACCTAGACAGATCATAATTAAACTGCCAAAGGTTAAAGGTAAAGAGCGAATCTTAAAAGCATCAAGAGAAGAGAGTTACCTACAAAAGGATTCCTATAAGACTTTCAGCTTATTTCTCAAAAGAAACTTTGCAGATAGAAGGGATTGGCAAAAAATATTCATAGTCATAAAAAATAATTAGCCAAAATTGCTCTACCTAACAAAGGTATCATTTAGAATCAAAGAAATCAAAGAATAAATAAAGAGCTCCCCAGGCAAGAAAAAATTAGAGTTCACCATCACCAAACTGTTTATTATATAAAATGTTAAAGGGACTTATTTACAAAAAAAGATCAAAACTATGAGCAATGAAACAACAATAAATACATATCTATCAATAATTGAATCTATAAAACAAACTAAGCAGACAAGAACAGAAACAGGATCATGGATATGGAGAGCATTTTGCCAGATGGGAGAAGAGTGTAGGGGAATCGGTGAAGAGGTGAAGTAATTAGGAAGTACAAATAGGTAGTTACAGAATAGTCACAGGGATGAAAGTGAAGTAGCCAAAGAATTTATATGCATGGCCCATGGACATGAATAATGGCCAATAATCCTCAGGGGATTGCCTGAGGGAATAGGGAGTGCTGGGGTCAAAGGAGGAAAACTGGGAAAATTATAATAGCAGAATCAATAAAATATAATTTTTTAAAAATTCAAGGTAATGATTTCTTACTCTAACATATTACTCTTTCATCTCATCCTACTTTTCAAACTTTGGTATACCATTTCTTTGAAAAACCAACCAACCAACAAACAAAAAACCGTTTATAACCCAATCATACTGATCTGATAAGATGCTGTGGCTAATTCACAATTTGTAATGCAGTCACAAATCACAAGTCACATTGTTCAAGCTTTTCTGATCACTGAGTCTATATGTATTTTTGTTCAACTCTGAGCTTTTTTAACATTTAATATTACTGTATGTACTTCAGCTTGATCTCACATTGCGTTTTGTTATAAAATTTCTTAACAAAAATAAACTCAAGCCATTATGGTTCTGGTTTATTGAGTAAATCGGAAGTTTGTGGACTGTACAGCTGGTAATATCAACATTCATGACTAATTAATTCAAATAAATGTTTTTCATTTGGATTCTCTGACTCTCTCATAGCAGGCAGATATACATCTTCATTTACTAGTAGGTTTTCAGTCTTGTTCTCCTGGAAAGTACATATGTACTATTTATTTCTTTCTTACTAAGATTATATAAAACTTGTTATAGTTGGGTTTCTTACAATTTCTTTTCCTTGTAGAATTCTCCAGACAGATTCCTCACTGCTTTTCGGCAGGTATTTGTACAGTGGGAAGAGGAAGAACAAAGATGAGAAATTTCTAGAACCAGTTTGAGCCAAGATACGAACATAAAGTATTTGTTAAATACTATACACTTTGAGAAAAACATAAGCCTTTAAATTGGGTTTGGGATATAGCACCCAGGGCATTTGAAAATGAGTACTCACACTTTCAACTTTTTAATAGTTATTCTATGCTTACTCAAGTTATTGAGCTATTCTTAATTACTTTATAAGCATTTCCATTTGTTTTGTTCTTATAATCCCTGTCTCTTTGTTGATATTCATTACTTGTTGAGTCAGTGTTGTCACACTCGCCTTTAAATCTTTAAATATAGTTGTCTACTCTTCTTTGAAAATATAAATAATGGTTGATTTGCAATCTTAGTCTACTAAATCCAGTATTTGGAGGCAATTAATGACAGTTTCTATTTTTTCCCAAGTATGTGTCACTTTTTTTTTCCATGTCTTGTGAGATTTTTGTGTGATTGGACATTTTATATATTTTGGTAATTCTAGATTTGGATGTTTTGTAGAGGGTTGTAATTATTTTTATTTGTTTGCTTAGCAACTTCTCTGGATTAAATCTATGAGATCTATTTTCTCTGCAATGTGAATTGTTTTTGTTTTTTTATTGTGCTGGGTTTTATTTTTCATTTTGCTTTATTTTGTTTTGTTTTGCCTGATTCCCTAGGAGTTTCTCCTGTGTCTGAGCACCTTGATACCCAGCCAAAAATTGATCAGTTGTGCTCACCTAGTGAGAAATCTACTACTCTTGCTGATGGCTCCCTGAGGGATGTAAGAAACACACTTAAAGTTTAAGCAATTTTCAAGTCTACTCTGTCTCTTATTTTATGTTAGACCTCTCATATCTCCTCTTCATGCATGCACAGGCTCCTTTGGCCAGTGATGCATAGGTGACTTGGGCCCCTTTAGTCTTTGCTATGCATGTGCCCTCCTCAGGTCAACACAAGATTTGTGGAGAACTTAATTAACACCCTCCACCTGGCTCACCTTCTGGAACTCTCTGGAAAATTCCCTGGCTATAAGTTATTTACTTGCCCTAAAAGGATGGAAACTTCAGGCTCCCAGAGTGCTGGCCCTCCGTATTTGCTTGTCACTGACATCACCACTTTAACTGGCAGGGCTTCACTCCCAGGGGGCCTGCTGCCTAGAGCAGCAGCCAGAGCACTTATTTTCATGGTCTGCCCCATCCTGGGTGAGTTACTTTGCCAGAGGGATGAGGTGTGAATAGGAGCATTGCCAATCAAGAACGATACATGTTCCCCCTGTTCTTAATGTTTGGTAATTTTCATGAATCAACATTCTTTAATGTATACATCTTATTTATTTCCTAAGTATTTAAATTGTATGATAGTTCTCTAGGTACAAAAATGTCACTTTGTGCAGAGAAAAACTTACAATCTAATTTCATTATGACAAGAGTATGTTTTCCTTTCCCCTCTCTTTTTATTTTTTATAATATATTTTATTTATTTTGCTATTACAATTGTCCCAATATTCCCTGCTCTGCCCCTCTCCACCCAGTACCCCATTCCCTCCAGCAATGCCCCCCTTAGTTCATGTCCATGAGTCATGCATATAAGTTCTTTGACTTCTCTATTTCCTTTGTTCTTCTTAACATCCCCCTATCTATTCTGTAACCACCAATGTATACTTTTTTTTTTCTTCCCTTTCACACCCAGACAATTCACCATTTAATTACTGCCTTCTGTCAGCTCCTCAAATCATATTAATACAAAGTTTTCTTTTCAGTATTCCAAAATGCCTACATTAATTCATTTGTTTAAAGAATTACTCTTTTAAGTAATACAAATTGCAATATTATCAAACACATGCAAAAACATATTTATACCCATACATATCTTCACACATATTTAAAGTACATACTGGATTTTGAAGAGTTAATACACAAAATTTAAAATATGCCAATAGCTTACATAATTATTACATGTTAAATGATAGTATTTTAGATATATTATAGCAAAATTAATCAGTTTTTTTCTTCTTTAATACTTATTTTACTCTGGAGTGCTATGCTATTTTTGTGAACTATATCACACAAGTGGTATATTGCAGAACTCTCTTTTGTGAAAGTTGTTCTAGAGACAGTGCCAAACCCACAGTAAAAAATGAATTTGGTTTTTGAGTCAGATCCTCCCCACTCCAGTAATACAACTCAACTTTATTTTAAGCCACTGGAACTACAACTTATTCTTTTAGGAGTTTTCCATCTTAAATAGTAGATTTATTTATTTATTTATTCATTCATTTATTTAGGCTGTGCACAGGTCTTACTTCTTTCAATACCCTCTGTTTTTCCTCTACATATGTCATACAAGTTGAAGCCTTCAGAAATAACGGTACTTGTAGTGCTCAGCTGGTCCTCAGAGTAGAAATTATTATGTCTACTAAGTTGAGGTAAAAAATAAAAACTATACTTTCAGGGATTTCTATAGTTCATTGTTTTTTCTTTTTTTATCCCCCTAAAAGATCATGCCTATTATATTTATCAATAGGCAGTCAATCTTATAATTTATTTGTTTAGTATTGCCAGTTTGATGCATAATTCTACTCAGATGACATTTCACTAACTGAGATGTAAAAAAAAAAACACCTATTGCATTTTTGTTTATTTATTTAAGCATTTTGGGTCATTACTATGGTTATGCATAGTTTAATCTTAAGAAATATACACCTAATCCTTTAATATTTATCTTTCCATTAATTTGAGTTTATTTATATAATTTATATAAACTTTCCTCTGTATTAAAAATAAAACCAAATCTTGTAATTTTTGTCATCATTTTAAAAAAAGTTAAAATATGTTAAAAAACAAATGGTAGACCATTTGTTACTTTAGAAAACATTAAATTTATTACTATGTGCTTTTTGTGTTTAAATTTAAAGAAAGATCTTTCACTTTTCAAAAAGAGTAAAGAATATTCAGCATTATCCTTTAGAGGTGACAACTACCATAGCAAGAAAAAGGTTATCATTAGGCTCAGATCTATTAATAATGACTTCATTGAGTTGAATATGCCAAATATAATTTCCATGATCTCCTATGGCCATTCAGAGCTCTAATTACATTTTAATATTAAATTATGAATTTGCATTTATTTTAAAAGTGTTAAGAAAATAACTGCCTCTGGTATTTTACAGTTTTGTGTATGGAAAAGTATTCATTAACTAATTGTTTCCATTAATATTGTCTTAATGTAAAATCAATGTAAATCTAAAAAAATAAAAAATAACAACTTTCTGAATTTCTATGCAACCTACATTATTGCCAAAAATTCAGAAGAGAAAAAGAAAATAAGAGGGAGGGGTAAATGATAGTACATACAGTAATAGTTATTGTCTTGGACTAAAGAAAAATACTTTTCCAATATCAAAATGTGAAAGAGCACCCTGGTTGGTGGCTCAATATATATGCACCGACCTGTGAACCCAAAGATCCCTGGTTCAATTCCAACCAAGGCATATAACCAGGTTGCAAGCCAGGTCTCCAGCCAGATCCATAGTTGGAGGCAGGTGAAAGGCAACCATACATTGATGTCTTTCTCCCTCTGTGCCTCTCTCCCTGCCCTTCTCTCTAAAGATAATGAATAAAATCTTTTTTTTTTAATGTGAAAGAGGGGCCCTGGCTGGTGACATAGTGGATAAGGTGCCAGCCTGTGAACCGAAGGTTGCTGGTTTGATTCCCTAGCCAGGGCACATAACCAGGTTGCAAGCCAGGTCTCCAGCCAGGTCCATAGCTGGAGGTAGGTGAAAGGTAACCACACATTGATGTCTCTCTCCCTTTCTTCCTCCCTTCCCCTCTCTAAAAATAATAAAATAAAATCTTTAAAAAATGTGAAAAGCAAAACATATTTTTGTAGATTTTAATGAATACATTATAGTATATTGTAACAAATGGTACAAGTGGAATTTTGATTCATTTTTACAAACATAATAACCATATTATGAATTGAAAAATAGCCTATGTGCAATTTCGCTAAAGAATAGGCTGACAAAAAGATATAGAAAAATTATATGAAAATAATTCTAAAGCTTATTTTTAACTTAAAATTATTTTTTTTGTAAAAAGACATGAAGTTAATTCCACTTAAAACTTATTCAAAGTTATTTATAGCATATTCAATTTATGTGTGTGGGAATTAATAGCTCACTACAAGGCTGAAATCGGCATTATTTAAACTGACATCAAATTATGATTTACAGGCCCTGGCTGGTGGCACAGTGGATAACATGCTGGCCTGAGAACCCAAAGGTCACTGGTTCAATACCCAGCCAGGGCACATAACCAGGTTGCAAGTCAGGTCTCAGCCAGGTCCATAGCTGAAAGGCAACCAACCATACAATGATGTCTCTCTCCCTCTCTCTCTGTCTCCCTTCCCCTCTCTCTAAAAATAATTAATAAAATCTTTTTAAAATTATGATTTACAGATGAGAGGGATTTTGTAACATTTTTGTCAGAACAGTTTTGTCAGAAATGTTGTCAGTGGTAACCTTTTTGTTCAATATGAATCACCTTCTATACATTAAGATTTTTTTACCCAGAATTTTTACAGATATTTGCTCTAAAACTTAGACTTTTTATAGAAAATATAATTGCTGCCTGGATCAAGCAGATTGGAAGAATTTATTTCACTAATCTAAATTAGTGGGGTTTACACATCAACCTCCACAAATATATCTCTAGAAGTTCCCTCTTGCCTCCCAAACAGTGACTACTCAGTTCTTGAACAATAAACGAGTCTTGAGTCTACTGACATAAAAAAATGTGCACTTAATATTTTATTAGTGCAATTATTTCTAATAAAGATTGCTCATGCTCCTTTTGCACTAGCCTTGGCTTCCAGAGCCCTTTGGGCAATTGAAAGTATTAAATCTACCAGCAAAGGACAAAGAGCTAGCATCATTAAGGATACTCAAAAGCACATGCCAATGACACCAAAGGCAATTCACAACAAATTTAGAAACCTTAATCAATTGGCATTGTTTGGGTGCTGCTGGAAGAGGCAATGACCTCTCAAATGTGTGTTTATGATGCATTTTTAATGATTCCATTTCTATACCGCAGAGCCAGCATTTAAGTTCGGCTGTGGGAAATAATCAGCATTAAATACTAGGGAATAAATGGGGACTGGGACATTGACACCCCGGTTTATGACAGTATGTGTCCAGGGAGGTGTTCCTGATGTAGAGTTGGTGATGTTCTGTCTTAAAAAATGTTCTTTCACATGCTGAAAATAAGAGTAATTAATAAGGGCTTAAGAAGTGATCATGATATCATTCCACTATTGTTTCTGTTATTACTACATTTTCTTTTCCGAGATAGAAAATAAGGGTTGAGAGAATTTTTGAGACAATTATTTGATACTTAGAGTTGTCTACAATAGTGTTTGAAAATATAAAAAGGTATTTACTATAGCTGACTTACCATTGACAAACTATTACTTTCAGAGGATCAGCATAAAACTAAACATCAACAAAAAAATTCAGATCAAGATATCGAAAGAATATTTTATTGCCTCAATTGTTAACTTATTGCTGCCATTCATGCCTCAGTAATTTGCTCTGCTGTGTATTTTTATTACTCATAAGAGTTTGAAATGAACTTTAAAGTACAATTTTACAATCTATTAACTTAAAGTTTGGGGGACAAGCCATAGGATGAAGTAAAGAAATATAAAAAGGTATTGCACTATAGCAAAACTTTTTAAAAGGCTTCACTTCTAGGGCCATGCTTATAAGAATTTATTAGTAAATGTTATATGCCATATGGTAACTTCGATTTATAAACTGCAGGTGTTTCATTCCATTTTTCCAATTATTAAATAAAATTATTTTTATGGCACGAATTTTCCCCTTGTCCTATCCCAGAACATTTTTACCAAACTGACCATTACCTCATCTAGCCTCTTTTGTTCAAATGAGTTTTGAAACACTCTCTGTAGAGATTTCTATTCAGTCATGGTTATTATAATCAGAGAGGGTTCTCTTCAGAATGCTGATTCTATAACATAGCCATTTGTGTAAATCTATATAAATGCTCTTGAACAAAATATCAGAAATCCTTTGAGCATACTTCTTGGTCATTTTCTCAAGAGGAGCTGGCAGTCAAAGCTGCCCATGCTCCACCAGCCCCTATCTTCCCTTGAGCCAAGGTAAAGGCTGTCTTGCTTCTGGGGCAGGGTGCTGTCCCACTTTCCTGATGTTGGGCTTGAGTGGTACAAATTTACCTGAGCTCAGTGAAAGAGCCTATGGAGGGTTTTTCCAGCTGCTCTGTTGTTCCACACCAAAAGCCATAGATTCTTTATTGAAACAGCCATCACTGTAAGGAGGGTGGGTGGTCAGGAACCAACTAGGGTCAGTGAATGAAGGGGGTTTTTAAACTGCAACTGTGCAGCTAACTGTGGGACCCTAACTTGCCACCAGCTGGAGGTGGCCCAAAGCAGAAGGAATTTCAGGCAGCGAGTCACAAGCTTCACCAAGTTTGGGGCATGAAGGAGAAATATTACTTTGGCTTTTAGATAAGATCTTGGCCAGGTTTCTGTGAAGCTGTATTAAAGAAAAACTTTATTTTTTGAGTTATCATCTGGATTCAAGAACTGAAATAGATAAGGAAAGAAATCTCATATCTCTTCTGCCTAATAGAAGCTTAGACGAGATGGACCCAATATTCTGTACTTACAAAAATAACATTGGAGGCTGGGCAGCATTGGGGAACTTTACTGGGAAGAGGGTACAGGATCTTACTTGGATTGTTTATATCCAAACAAGTCAGTATCTGTGGCTTTTTTCTTTAGCATGATAAAAAAAGGTGACAGGCAACATTTATTATATATCAGCCATTATGCTAACAGCTCTATGTTGCTAAAGTATATGAAATTGACATATGGCCACATTTGGACAATTTCATCTGGCTCTTCATAATTTATTATTTCATTTAATATTCATAATAACTCTATGAATAAATATTATTACGCCAATTTTGGAGGTAATGAAACTAGTCTTTTCTAAACTTGGGTTCAGTAGGCAATGTTTTAAGCACTGACAAGAATTAATCTATTTATTATCTCAATGTTCCAATAAGATAGATTGATATCCAGCATTAAGTTCTAAATACAGATGAGAAAACTAAGGCACAAAGAAGTAAAATACATTGCCAAAGGCTGCATAGCTAATTAGGGCTAACCAAGGGTGTAACCAAGGCCATGATTCTAGTGACTATATACTTAGAGGCCGGAAGATCAGGACATTTCGAGCATCATACAGTTAGGAAGGTGCACCTACACTTAGCCCCGGAGCTTTCTGTTTTCCAGACTATACTCTTAAGAACTGCTCTATCCTGTGACTGAGAAATGAGTAAAATTGGCCAATGCTTGGCAAGCAGTCTATGGTTATTAGGGATAAGAAGTTTGGATTCCATTTTGTGAAATTAAACTAACATTTATCAAATGCCCATTTAGATAGACAATGGACTAGCAATAGACATCTATTTTCATCTTAAATGAAATTAGTATCCACATTTTACAGATGGAAAAAAACTGGTTGCGTGAAGTAACTTAAGCACATGCCTAAGAAGCTAGGTACCCTGGTCTCTTGCAAGCTAGGCCCAGTAGCAACACAAAGCTTATTCCTCATGCCAAGCTGTGCAGAACTCAGGGTCACAGCCTCCGTAAAGCTTCCAGGATCTCTTTTTTATTTTTTTTATCTGCATGAAGCTTTGCCTTAGGTGAGTGCCAGGATCAAAATCTGGTCACCACAGGTCTTCCCACACAGATTATTACCAAGAAAGTAAATAATCTGAAATCAGAAACACTGCTCTGGAAGAGGGAAGAAAAATAAGAGTCTTGACTACCCTTGCTTATTGCATGCAAGGCAGGTTGGGCTGGAGCTGGTGCATGGGAAACTCATTACGGCCACTTGAAGCCTTGGCAAGTACTGCGGGAAACCTGAGAGCCCAGTGAGGAGCCTCTGGGCCCAATAGTCAATCAATCTGCTGCCAGGTTAAAGCAGACAGCACAGAACAAAGGGAGGCAACAGATTAGGCCCCAGTAGTGCACATGGCTAACTAAATAGGAAAACAGGGCTGGATCATGACCAGCTGCTCAGAATAAAATGATCTTCAGTTTCTCTGCAGTAGAGAAAGGTTTGACAAAGGATTCTTGAGAGAACGATGGCTTCATTATTAATAACCATAATAATAATGATAAATAATAGTGATAATTAACAATTTAATAAGTGTCTTACTGTATTAGTCAAGATCCTGGCATTAAACAGAATTTTGGTCAGATGGGTTCACTAAGGAGATTTTAATGAAGTGACAAATTACAGTGATGAGGGCATCTTTGAGGGAACCCAAACCAAATATTGAGATACCCAGGGGCTAGCAAGAGCCTGAAACGGACAAGGGGAGAATGTTGTGCTGCTAGGAAGCAGTGATAGCTTAGGGGCACTGTGATTATGCAGAAGGCAACCACTTTAGGAACTGTGATACTGAAGCTGGGAGGGAGTCAGGAAAATAATATCCACCCTGATTTTCTATTTATTCCCTGACCTCTTGCCAACCGATGTCTTTCATTGGCTGGACAAACCCAAAGCCACACTGGGAATGGAGCCCAAGTGATACAATCTGTGCAGATCAGCTGCCCAGAGATGTGCATAAAAATGTTTCTGAGTGGGCAAATGCATTGACCATCTACCTTGGTAAGTGGTTCAGTCTTTCGGATAATCTCAAACACTGGTACCTACATGAGACAGAGAGGTATGCACACGGGAAAGAGGGTAACATGAATTAATAATGGATTATTGAGCATATACTCATGTAATTCACCTCCTTCCAGCCTTGGGGTAATGTGGACCAAAGTCCACACTTGAAAATGAAGTAGAAAGTCATTATTATGTGAAATCTCCTTAATTTTAAATATTGGCAAGCAATTATGAAATAAACCTATATTTCCTGATGGCCAAACAAAGTACCTCTGTGAGAGATGCTAATGCCACCTTTAGGAAATAAAGTGGATTATGATGTGAATTTTACTAATTTTTAGACATTGGCAATTTCATGAAAAAAATAGAACCTGCTATGACCTAACTAAAAACCTCTGTTGAGGTGCTCATTCCACAAGCCAACTGTATCAGAGAACTCTTGATCCACCACTCACACCTCTCACCTGACTTTTACAGAGACACGGATGAGGCAAACAGCTCCTCTCTGGGGAGCCTAATGTACTCCTTTTTCTATACACAGAATAGATTTCACTTTTCTGTCCCATGGGTTTTTCTCTCCCTTGTCATATTACACTTGCAGGCATCATCCAGCCCTCAAATCTGAATAACTGGAAATGCAAGTAGGGCCCACATTGACCAGTTCAACCAAGCAAGTTGACGCATTCCACATTTCACCCCCTGGGCTGACAATCCCAAGACTCATGTACATGGCTCCTCAGAGAATTCAAGCATAATCACCCACAGTAGTACCCCAAAAATGAAAATGCATCCTTATGTTGGCCTTCACTCTCCTTTATTTTAATTTTCCTGAGTCCTTCACTTTTGCACCTTTGGATAGACACCAAAATAAACTACCTGTAAACAATCTTTGACTTAGGCTCAGCTTTCTGGAGCAACTCCTGCTAGGACACCATCATTTTGTAAATTCTTCTTTAGGAAAAAACCTAAGAAGGCCTCTCTGACTTTGTCTGAAAGACAAAGATTTATGTTCACAGAATATTTATTGAATGTTTGGAAGAAAAGCCTATCCAACCCTAATTCTAAAGTAGTTAAATAAATGCATTTAAACTAAGAAAAGGAGCAGAAGGACAATTTGTGCATTTGTAGCCAGGTAGTCACCTGCATGAGAAAGTATAATCTAAAAAAAAAAAAATAGTATAATTTTTTGGTTACTTTTTGACACCCTACCTCTTAAAAAATCAATAGAAAATCATCTTTAAGTATTTCATGTTATGTGTTTAAGTGTTGATTCCTGAACTGGCTTTGTACACTTTTAGAAAATGGAGTGTTTCATACATGTGCTAACATCCTTCACAGTAACTTACAGAGTTAGTGTGCAGAGCCTAGCAAATCAGTATGTAAATAAAGAAAATAAGGTACAGTGTCAAATAATTTCTATTTATAAGCCTATATTCGTTGATTAATCAAACCAATCACCCATTAAGTCACCTATTCAATGCATATTTATTATGTTCTTTGTGTATGTGAGCAGCGTGCTTTGTCATGGATTTCACTACATGAAGCCAAAGTTCTATCCCTGCCCTCACAAAGCCCTAGGTTAGTTGGTGAGAAAGTGAATTAAACTGGCACAAATAGCAAATAAATGTGTTAGGGAAGTAAAAGGTATTCTGGGATTACATCACAGACGTACTGAAAACCCAAATTTAAGAGATGAGGGAAATTTTCCATAACAATATTAATTTTCTACTGAGAATTTAAGGACAAGTTAGAGTTAGCTGGCTAAGGAATGGCAGTAGAGAACAAGCATTTTCATCTAAGATTCCAAACAAATGTGCAGTGGCCGGGGCTGTGTGAGAGCATGCTGGAATGACTGAGTCATAAAAGAAGAATGATTAGGGGTTCTCACAAGAGAGGCAGGAAGCAGGTCAAGAAGACCATGTAATTCGTGTTAAAGAATGTGGCCTTCACTCCAGCTGGTTTTGAGGTAAAACGAGGCAGAATCCACAGGCCCTTTCAACTTTCTGTGTGGGAAGGTCTGGCAGAACTCAGCACCCAAGGCCAGCCTCTGCAAAGACGGGCAGGTGCAAAGCTACAGGAAACAAAAGTGCACAGAAAGCACCTTGGGGCTGGGAAGTAAAATGGGTGGGAGGGGTTGTCACATGATAATAGTTAAAAGGGATCCAAGCATGTCTGGGTGTAACGCTGATGTTATTTGGTGCACTTGGTACATGCCAAGTACAAATCCTTATTGGTCATTATAGCTGCACACATTAACAAGCGAACATCATTTTCTAGTATTTGTAGACGGTGTCATCTAATTATTTATAATGCTTTGAAATTATTTAAAAATCATGAAAAACCTCTGTTCCACAGCGCACATCTAACACACCCACAGCAGGATGGTCAGAAGTTGTGCAAAGATGAAAAGTTTAGACAGAACTTTTGACTTTGGAGTTCAGGACTCTGCAAAAGTTCACATTGGCTTAGTCTCCTTCAGTTTTTATTCATCTGCTTTCATCTCTTCCTGTTGATACGCCAGCCACCAACTAAGCAATTACATCTATTGGGAGCCTGTTTGCACCGATGCCTAGAAGGGGACTGAGGAATACATGGTAAGGGTGTCTTCCACCTGCAAGCTGCTCCCTGTTTTACACACTGCCATACTCTCCTCACACCTCAAACTCAGCCTCTCACGTCCATGTACAGTGTGCTCTAGGCTCATTTATTGTTAGTCTAATGCCACCAGGTTTATATCTTAGGCTCAGGGCAAGAAGGGCACTTCAGGAGCGACCAATAGAAGGTACTTCCTGTCATGTTCTGTCAGCACCAGTCCCACCCTTACATGAACCTGAGAATGAGTACCTCCTGGAACTGCCTGCCCTCACCCTAAGCCAAGTGTGAGGCTTAGCTTAACACTTCTTAGACTCAATCAAGAAATAGTGCAACTTTTTTCTGTCCCGAAATAATTCTTCTCATTCCTCTTCATATCTAATGATGTAATTGATATCACCAAATCATTCAAGTTCAAAGTGTATAAACTCCAACTGAAGAACAACATATAGTACAGTCATGGTACCATGGAAATTGCAGAAATATGCAGAGCTCCCATTCAAGTTTAGCACATACAGGACACAACTCACTTGCCTGCCTTTCTGTGACAACACACAATAGATTAGGATACTCTAATGAATTTTAAGAAAATGACTCAAGTGTGTGAGCCATTCCTTCATTCATCCATAGAACAAAAGTGTCCTGAGCACCTACTGTATGCCAAGCCTGTGCCCTGTGCTGGTGACACAGAGATGAATTAGATGTAGCATGGGGCTCATTGCAAGAAAGGAATTTAATCTATCCTGTCACTATGAAGATGACGGACCACAGTGACAGGAATTTCATAAAAGTATGGAAAAGTCTCATTCAGTAGCACATTCCACATTCAAACTGTCCTTTTAGCATCACAGTTCTTAGTAATAGTTGAACTGACTAAAGAGCAACTTTCAAGTGGCAGATTGAAAATGAGACATGGCATGTACAGTTTGAATGCAGAAGTGCTGATGACCACGTGCTACATTTGAATAATAGTGAGTAGTTGAAGCCATTAAATTGGTTCCAGGAGAACTGGTAGATCACATAATAAACTTGTCTTGAAATGAAGAATTGGAAAGAATTCCTTCACATGTACATGTACTGGCCTGGGTCTGATCACTAAACATCATCTGAAGAGTAGTAATTAAGTCTAAAATGTCAAAGCAAGTTTAGGTTCAAAATGTCAAAATGACCAAGGCTTTTGGGAGCTGTGGAAGCTGACTGCCTGGGTTTCCTGCTCAGCTAGGCCATTTACTGTGTACACCTTAAGCAGGTTAGTCAACATTCTATCCCTTAGAATCCTCATCTACAAAGTGACTAATGTAGTAATTCCTACTTCACAAGGTTCTGAGGAATAGTCAACTACTTAATAATTGTATAGTTCTTAAGCCAGGACCTGGAACAATGCAGCACTCATTAAAATGTCTTAACATTGAGCCCTGGCTGGTAGCACAGGGGATAAGGCGCCTGCCTGCAAACCCAAAGGTCGCAGGTTCGATTCCCCAGCCAGGGCACATAACCAGGTTGCAAACCAGGTCTCCAGTCAGGTCTGTGGCTGGAGGCAGGTGAAATGCAACCATACATTGATGTCTTTCTCCCTCTCTGCCTCTCTCCCTTCCCCTCTTTCTAAAAATAATGAAATAAAATCTTAAAAACAAAAATTAAAAAAAAAAAAAAAAAAAGTCTTAACATAATTATTAGGGTCTGTAAAATATGAATAATAGTTTTTTCTTATCTACTTATATTTATTTGAGTAGATAAAGTAAGTTACAATGAAATAAATATAGAAAATGAAAAATAAATTATTGTGGTAATATATATGACATAAAACATGTAATTTTTAAAATCAAAATTATAAGTGTAAAAGTCAGTGATAGTAATTATATTCACAATGTAGTCAGCCATCACCATTATTTCCAAAATGTTTTCATCCCCCCCAAAATCTCAGTAACCATTAAGCAATAATAACTCTCCATTCCAGTCTTCCAGTCCCAGGGAAGCTCAACACATTGTCTGTTTCCATAAATTTGCCTATTCTAAATATTTCATATAATTGGGATCATATACTTATTTGTCCTTTTATGTCTGGCTTATTTTTCTTAGCAGAATGTTTTCAACATTCATCTATATTTTAGCATGTAGCATAACTTAATTCCTTTCATAGTTAAATATTGTTACATTGTACAGATATATTACTTTTATCATTTACCTGTTGATGGACACTAGGTTATTTCTACCTTTTGGCTAATGTTATTAATACTACAATAAACACTGGTATATAAGTATTTATTTGAATCCCTGTTTTCAACTCTAATGAGTATATATCCACTAGTGGAATTCCTGAGTTATATGATAATTCTATGTATAGCTTTTTGAGAGGCTGCCATACTATTTTCCCCAGTGCCCATACCATCTTCTTTCCCACCAGAAGTATATAAGTGTTCCAATTCCTTTATACCTTTACCAGTATTTGTTTTCCTTTTTCTTTCTTTTTTTTTTTTGTGTTGCTAGAAGCTACCGTATTATTTTAATCTATTGTATTTTTTCATTATCATTAAGTCCCATTATACCCCTCCCCCAGCAATCATCACACTATTGTACATGTCCATGAGTCCTTTTTCCTTTTTCCTCAATCCCTCCACCCCCTAATCCCCCACTAGCTGTCATCCTATTCTGCATCTATGAGTCTGTCTCCATTTTCCTTGTTTGTTCAGTTTGTTTAAAAGGCAAATGCCATATAATTTCACTCATATGTACAATCTAATGTTATTTTCTTTTTTCTTCCCTTTAAAATCCTTGCTTAAGCATACATTTATTGATTTTAGAGAGAGAAGAATGGGGGAGAGGAGGAGGGAGAAGAAGGAAGGGAAGGAGAGAAGAGGGAGGTAGACTGATGTGAGAGAAAAATATCAATCTGTTTCCTCCTGTCCATACCTCAATCAGGGACTAACTGGTTACAAGACAATTCTCCAACCAAATGAGCCACACTGGCCAGGGCACTATGTATTATTTGATGATGACAATGTTGCTACAGCTGCTGCTGCTATTGATAATGATTGCCAGTCTGAAGTTGCATCTCGTTATAGTTTTAATTTGTATTTACCCAATGATAATGATGTTGAGAACTTTTTAAAAGATTTTTAAAAGTTATTATTTCTAGAGAGAAGGGCAGGGAGGGAAGAAGAAAGGGAGAAATACATCAATGTATGTTTGCATTTCACCTGCCTCCAGCAATGGGCCTGGCTGGAAGCCTGGCTTGCAAGCTGGTTCTGTGCCCTGATTGGAATCAAACCAATGACCCTTGGGTTTATATGCCCATGCCCATCCACTGAGCCATCAGCCAGGACCAATACTGATAATTTTTTATGTGCATATTGGCCATTAAAAAATCTTTTTTTGAGAAATGTCTTTGAGTTGTGTAGGAAAATATTTGTGCCCTGGCCAGTGGCACAGTGGATAAGGTGCCAGCCTGTGAACCCAAAAGTTTCTGGTTCGATTCCCAGCCAGGGTACATAACCAGGTTGCAGGCCAGGTCTCCAGCCAGATCCATAGCTGGAGGCAGGTAAAAGGCAACCATACATTGATATCTCTCTCTCTCCCTCTCTGCCTTGCTCCCTTCCCCTCTCTCTCTGAAAATAATTAATAAATATCTTTAAAAATATATAAGAAAATATTTGGTTGGCTTTTTGTTTACTTGTAGTTCATTATATATTCCAGCATTGACCCTTATCAGACATATATATAGTTTACAAATATTTTCTCCCATTCTGTAGATTACCCTTTCACTTTTGTAATAATGCCCTTTGATGCAAAATCTTTTAAATGTTGATAACATCCAGGTTATCTATTTTTTTCCCAAGGTCATGAAAATTTATCTCTTTGTTTTCCTCTAAGACTTTAATGTTTTAGATTGAACTACATATAGTAAATTATTTAAAAAATAATATCATATACTATCATTACATTATTTACCCAGAACTATCCATATGCTGTTAACATTCTTTCTCTCATAATTTGTGTCAGGGAATTGCATACTTGTTTAGAGCATTCTTCTGGAATTGTATGTAGCTGCACCTTCCATGTTCACCCTTAGTCACCTCTATGCACCTGTCTGAGAGACTCACACAAATGTTATCTGGCAACTCTTAATGGCATAAGCTTCCAACAAAGAGTTAGTGCTACGGATCTCAAGTACTAGTAATGAGCAGACTTTGATCCTGAAGATGCACAAGAGAAATATTCAGCTAAAACTTTGATTGACTTAAGGAACAAAAAATAATTGGTAGTTTTTAATAGTTATACTTTCAATGTAGAAATTCCAAAAGTTATGCAAAATCTCAATGAGTTAGTTTCTCCCTTTATTAAGTAATTCTTCAGTTATTCCTTTAGTTAGAAAAGAATTCATGATAGAGGTCCATTTAAATAAAACCTCTTTAATATATTTTAAAATGTCTTAATGTTAAAGTAATACTTAGTAATGCTGTTAGAACTGTAATATTTTACAGGAGCAGGTACATTTGCATTAGAAAAAATATATAAATTTGGAGCAAGGTATAACATACTATATTTTAAATGCTGTCAGCATAACCATCAAATTAAATGATGCATTTACAATGAAGTAGAGGAGTTTGATAATATTTCTTTAGTGACTGCATCAAAGGACCTAAAATTTTACTTTTTAAAAGTGACTTTTAATTTTGAACATCACTTGCCTCTGTACATTTCATAGTCTTTTGGAGGATAATACCATTAAAACCATGAATATTTATATCGAAATTTCAACTGTATAATTTCTTCACATAATGGGCATTCAGGAAGCATTTGTATATCAAAATATATAGTTATATACTTTGCTATAGCTGGCAGTTAATAAATATTTGATGATTGAATAAAAAGCATATTAAAATAAAGAGCAGATTGTAAAAACCAGAAGTATCAACCAATTCAATAGCTCAGGGAAACAGGATGAAAAACAGCTAATTTTATTGAGAGTTCAATATATTAGTACAAAGATACTTTACATATATTATCTCCAGGAATGAAGATAATTTTCCAGAAGAATAGAAGAATTAGGTAACTGGAAAAAGAGATGCCACTTAAATAAAAACACATCTGAGGTATGTATTGACTTTACAACACAGTGCTTTGTATTTTTTGCTTGGATTCCTTTGGGTGAATAAGCAGAAATCTTGTAAAAATGACATAATCACTTTCACTTCACAGAGAATGAGCTTCAGAAGCACCAAGTACCATGAAAATGGAACCAATGAGGCTCCACATTTAAATATTGGAACTGGGGTTGAGTCTCAAAAGACATTGCCTCTTTAGCCCACAGGATTATTATTGAAAGTGTATTTTGCAACACTTGGAAGATTTAGTTATTTTATTTTCTAATTCCCCATAATAGCCCTATCGTTTATCAGGCAAGCTGAAATAAATCTATGATTAGAATTAGAGTAAAAAACACTGTACTGATGAAACAGTTTAATTTAGTTATTAAAAAAGAAATGTCCATTCAATGTAATAAGTGGTCTTACCTAATTCTACTACTATATTTTTAATAAGAAGCTGTTGTTTCTTTGAATTGATAGATGTTTTTGATGGACATTCATGAGCTCATACAGAAACCTATGGGAAATGTATGTAGTTCACTGATTTGGCATTTTAGAGAAAGAAAAAATTCTCTTTATGTTGATTTTACTTTTCCATGAGACAGAGTAACTTGGTCTGCATTTTAAGTCCAACGACCTTGTCCCTTCTTTAAGGAATGTGTCTTTTAAAAATGACAAAACTGTGTCTTCAACACCTTTAACTGGTTTAACCATGTTCAAAGCTGGGTCTCAGGTTACTACTATGAAAATAGAGAGGAAGTTACAGACTCTGATGGGAATTTATATTAAAGTAGATCCTTCCTGAGCTGGTAAAAGGCATGAAAAAATGGAAATAATAATAGTGCCAGTCATTCATCACTTTAGAGACATATTTTAAAATATCCATAAAAGTCTATACAGTTCAGAAACTACTCTCATTTTAATAATATTATGCCTCTATGTACCTTAAAAATGAAAATAAATATTTACAATGAAAGATCACATTGTACCATAGAGAACAATTAGATTTCTTAAACATTCTGTCTTTATGTCACTTTTGTCTTACCCCAGTGACTGACTGTGATTACACTGTATATACAGCACATAACTTGAATAATGAAATTTTCCATCAGTTTTCTTTAAAATCTTGGCATGAATTCCAACTAAAAATTAATTGTATGCACAGCAAGTGGTCTTTAAAACAATTTTGCAAGTCTGTTCTGCTTTCAGCTGAACCTTTCACTTTTGATTAACACTCTTTCCTATTTTCTCGTTCAGAATAGTGCTTTCTAGAGCTACAAACTCAGTTTAGGGAGTGCCTTTGACCTGCACACCACTGGATATAAAACAGTGTCAATCCAATGAAATAAAAATTCTGTTTCTTTAGTATCTTCAGGTTGTCATGGATAATACAGAGGCTATCAAGTTACCTTTTTTGAGTGTGCAGAAAGTGCCAATAAAGTGAGTTAAAACAATATTTCAAAAGACTATTGTGTTTAATCTAGTCCATCAGATGGATTCATATGTAGAACATAATAAGAGCTCAAAAGTTCATGCTAAGTTCTTCATAAAGCAAAACAAAAAGGCAAGTTTTGTAAAGGCCTGTGTATTTATGTTTATTTGTATAGTTCTGTGTCATCAAAAAGCAGTAGTTATCTTCTTTCCTTCACTCCTATCTTTAACCTGTACTTGCTATAGCCTCTATTAGTATTAAGTAAACAGAGCCAAAAGGTTCCAATTCATTAGAATTAGTTGCCATCATTAAAAAACACTTTGTCCTCATATTCAGAGACCAACTATGACAAAACTTGAAGTTAGAAAGAAGGAACCAAGTTTTTATTGCTTCAGAACTACCACTTATATTCAGTTTCCCCACTTTTTTCCCTATGTACATTACCATCCCCTGCCCTGCCTCCCATGCATCATGATGCAGAATACACACAATTGTTTTTGAGAGCTGAGATTTTTCAAAAGGCAATGGAAAAGATAGAAGCTGAAAGTTTGTGTGAAACACTGTAGAATAGTTTTTAAAACTTAAAATTCATGGGAGAAGTTGAATGTTTCAGAAATACAAGATAATGTCAGTCTATCCCTGTCCCTGATATGCTATGATGAGAACAATATTTTCAATATCCTGAAGGGTCACCTCACTCTTATGACAAGTATAACAGCTACATGAGAATAATTGTGACAGGTAAATATATTAAAAACATGGATTTTAGCTCTGTGTTTGAATGCTGTTGACTCTTCTACATTGCTGGCTCTGTTTCCTAGAAGTCACTTCAAGCCCCTAAGTGATGATGAGTATCCTTACTTCAAAAATGAAGAAACTAGAGACCTAGAAAGATGGCAAGAGAGTAGAGGGCAGTGCTGATAGTGTTCTTAAGTGCCAGAGCAGCTGGAGGATAAGGTAGGGAGCACGAGATGTCTGCAGGTCCCTGAGAATTGGAGCAGTAAGCATCCATCGGGACTCAGAGGGTACACAGCCCAGAGGCTGCTGAGACTTATAGGAGAGCAGGTGAGACAGTTCCTAACCAGCCAGCTAGCAGGTTGAGGTCAGCTCTGGGCTGTGGCAGCTCTGCCCAGAGGAGCAGCTCTAACAGAAGACAGCTCCAGGCTTCCCAGTGAATAGAAATCTGAGCAGTGAAGTATGGACAGTGAGTGCAAATAATGGAGGGAATGAGTAATTGAACTCCTGCAGGAGAGGGACTGTATGAGAGTCATTCTCCATTCTCTGTTCAGGAGGCTGAGAGAGAGGAAGCACCTCCCAGGGCCAGAGGCGGAGGAGGACAGGCCTATGGGGAAGCAGGAGAGGGGAGCAGGGAAGTGCACCAGCAGGGGCAGCCAGAGAGCTGAAAATTGTGCTGCTGCACCACCCGGGGAGAGGGCAGCTAGGAGCCCCAGCAAGAAGGGAGGCCCAACCCCAGACAACCAACACCCATACCAGGGCGCAGGCTCCCAGGGAAACTTGAAACTGCACTCTAGGAACTTGCAGCTGGTACAAATGGCACACCCATTGCAGGAGACAAAGGCCTCCTCAAGGAGCTAGAGGGGGAGGTGTAGCCTCTGGGGACCCAGGCCAGCATTGCAGAGGTAGCGATGAAAACCCCCTCTGAGAGCTGGGCTGTGTGGAGGGTTAGCTTTCCTCAGCAGGTGACCTGCGGGGTCCCTGCGGAGCCAGGCACTCTGCAAACAGGGGCTACCTCCACCAGGTGCCCATTGAAGGCAGAAACCTCCTGGAGAAGCTGGAGGGGGAGGAGCAACCATTGATACCACATAGGCACACTGCAGGTCTTCACACAGAACCAGTGAGAGAAGGGAGGGCCCCAAAACACAAACAGCACAGAAACCCAGCTAGGCTACTAGAGGCCCAGCCTACCTGGGGACTGACACTGAGAATCAGCCCTGACTGTGACAACTATAGGCCCTGCCACTCTAACACCACACAGCTTGACTGTAGACTGCAGAGACCTGACCAAGAAAGAGGCAGACTCAGGAAATGGGTCACTGCTAATTTTAAGCAACTGAGTTACACCGAGAGCTACATGAACTATTAATCCCTAACATATCCTTTTCAAAAGTTACTTCTAACCCTCACAATTAGTGCATTTTAAGTAAATATTGTTTATATCATAGTGTACCCCCAACTCACATATTTTTACTCCTCCCTTATCTCAATCCATCTAAAAACCCAAGACTCTCCTCCTACTCTTGTTTTAAAGTCTACTCACTCTCCTGCTACAACTCATTCCCAGTCCTCAATCTAAGTATTCCTCCCCTCCCCAGCCACTTAAACCCTTTCTTTCTTTTCTTTCTTTCTTTCTTTCTTTTTTTTTGTGGATGCACTACTAGAGATTACATATTCTTTTTTTTTCCGCTAAAAGCACATGGATCTTGGCTCCACCTGGACCAATCACGGCTCATTAAGGGTGGACAGGGATATAGATATGGCAACTATATATATATAGGCTTATACGGTTCACTCGCACATGAGGCATACTGATTTTCCCCCTCCTCATTTCTTTTTTTCCCCCTCCTCATTTCCATAGAAGAGGTAAGTTGGCTTTCTCTCTCATATCCCCGCTATCTTTGCTACTCCTTTGCACCCTTCAAAATTATCTATACTTTAGCCAACTTTATCATTTTTCCCCTCATATAACAGTCTTATCATATCTATATCCCTATTAAGACTGGTTTAGTTGCAGCTGAGGGTGTGATTAAAAGTAGGGGTTACTGTGGAGGGTATGGGTAAATAGCTAGTCATAGGCAGTGGAAAGGGGGATTAAAGGAGCAAGAGGGGGCAGAAGAGGAAAAGAAGGGGAGCAGGTTAGGCAAGAACCTAGTATAGAAGAACAATGGACATGGACAACATGTGGGATTGAATTATTGGGGAGTGGGTGGTTGGGGAAGGGGACAGAGGGGAGCAAAAAGGGGATGGATATAATACAACAATAAAATTAAATTAAAAAAAAAAAAGAAGAAAGATATCACAGAAGGTGTAGTTATTTTGCCTGGACTGGTGGTTCTGTTTTAGGAGCAGCTCAAAAATAATGTATAAGACGGGATAGGAGTATCTCTCAATCAGCCAACAGGAGGGAAAGGAGCAAGGCATACAACCAATCCAAAATACAACCAGACAGCCAAAGTTAACAACATAAAGTCCACCCCAAGAGTAACAAGTTGAAGAAATCTAGGAGACAGCAACATTAAACTCCATAAATCTCCTAACACAGAAGGGTGCTCCACAAAGGCAAGGAATCAAAGCAGATTAATCCAAGATAAAAACAAGCAACAACAGATAACCAAAATGGGGAAAAAAAGAATCAGTCCATCACCAAAAGGAAAGGAGGAATCCCCAGAAAGATCACTAATTGAAACAGAGGCAAACAAACTATCAGATATGGAATTCAAAATAATGATTATAGAGAAGCTCAATGAGCTCAGCCAACTCAAAGAAAACTATAAACAACTCCAGGGGAACTACAAAGAACTCCAGCAAAGCTACAAGGAACTTATTGAGAACTACACCAGCATTAAAAAAAAAAAAAACTTAGAAACTATCAGTAAAAGCCAGGAAAAAATGAAGAATACAATATCTGAATTGAAGAATACAGTAGAGAGGGGAACAGAGGGGAGCAAAAAAAGGGATGGATATAATAATACAACAACAATAAAATAAAATTTAAAAAATACAGTAGAAGGAATAAACAGCAGGCTAGAGGAAGCAAAGGATCAGATCAGTGACCTGGAGGACAACGTAGAAAAATATTCCAGGACAGTGCAATGGAATGAAAAAAGGCTGAACAAAAATAAAGAGGTTTTAAGAGAGTTGCAGGACAACATGAAACGCAATAATATCCATATCTTAGGGATACCAGGAGAAGAGAAACAAGGAATGGAAAACCTGTTCAAAAAAGTAATGATAGAATGAGAGGAACACACGCACAAAGTGGAAAAATGGCAATAAAAAAGTATCAGTCAAGAACCTTAAATGTAAATGGAATAAATGTGCCAATCAAAAGACATAGGTAGCTGAATGGATAAGAAAACATGACCCACATATATGCTCTCTTCAAGAGACCCACCTCAGAACAAAAAATTGACAAAGATTGAAAGTGAAGGGATGGAAAAATATACGTCAAGCAAATGGACATGAGAAAATGCTGGAGTAGCAATAGTTATTTCAGATAAAATAGATTTTATGATGAAGGCCATAAAAAGAGATAAAGAAGGACATTTCATAATACTCAAGGAAAAATAACTCTGATAATCATATATACACCAAACTTAGGAGCTCCGAAATATATAAGGAAAATCTTGGAGGACTTCAAGAAGGATAAAGACAGCAACACACTAATAGTAGGGGATTTGAATACCCCATTATCAACAATGGACAGATCTTCCAAACAAAAAACACCAAGGGCATTGTGGCACTGAACAGCACTCTAGAGGAAATGGACCTATCTGATATATACAGAACCTTTCACCCCAAAGAAGCAAAATACACATTCTTTTCAAATGTGTATTTGAAAAAGATAGACCACATGGTAGTTCACAAGACAAGCCTCCATAAATACAAGAAAATTGAAATCATATCAAGCATCTTCTCAGATTATAATGGCTTGAAACTGGAAACCAATCTCAAGGGAAAAAAAAAACAAAAATGCTCTAACTCATGGAGACTGAATAGCATGCTTTTAAGTAATGAATGGGTTAACAATGAGATCAAAGATGATGTCAAAGAAGTTTCTGGAAACAAGTGACAATGAATACACAACAGTCCAAAACCTATGGGACACAGCACAGGCAGTCCTCAGAGGGAAATTCATAGCAATACAGGCATACCTAAAAAGGATAAAGGAAGCTTATACAAACAACCTAACCATAAAACAGTAAGAGCTAGAGAAGCAAAAACAAAGCCCAGAGCAAGTAGAAGGAAGGAAATACTCAAGATCAGAGCAGAAATAAATACCTTAGACACTCAAACTATAATTTAAAGAATTAATAAGTCCAGGAGTAGGTTCTTAAAAAAAGTAAACAAAATTGACAAGCCTTTATCCAGACTCATCAAGAAAAAGAGAGAGAGAAACCAAATAAACAGAATCAGAAATGACAGAGGAGAAATCACAACTGAGACTTGAGAAATACAAAGGATTGTAAGAAATTACTATAAACATCAATATGACAAGAAATATGACAATCTGGGTGAAATGGACACATTTCTGGAAATGTATAATCTACCAAAACTGAATCCAGAAGAAGCAGAAATCCTGAATAGGCCAACAATAACTAGTGAAATTGAATAAGTAATAAAAAATCTCCCAAAGCACAAGAGCCCTAGACCAGATGGCTACACAGGTGAATTCTACCAAACATTTAGAGAAGAACTAACTCCTATCCTCCTCAAACTATACCAAAAAATTCAGGAAGAGGGAAGACTTCCAAACTCTTTCTATGAGGCCAATATTATTCGAATCCCAAAACCAGGTCAAGACACAACTAAGAAAGAAAACTATAGGCCAATATCTCTGATGAACATAGTTGCTAAGATTCTCAACAAAATATTGGCCAACCGGATCCAGCAATACATTCAAAACATCATACACCATGATCAAGTAGGTTTCATCCCAGGGTTGCAAGGATGGTACAACTTTCACAAATCAATAAGTGTAATATACCACATCAGCAAAATGAAAGACTAAAAACATGATCAATAGATGCTGAAAAAGCATTTGATAAAGTACAGCTACCATTTATGATAAAAAGCCTCAGCAAAATGGAAATAGAGGGAGCATATCCCAACATCATAAAGGCCTTACACTCAAAGGGCAATAACTAAAAGCTTTCCCCCTAAGATCAGGGACAAGACAAGGCTGTCTTTCTCCATATCTGTTCAAGGTCATTTTGGAAGTTCTAGCCACAGCTGTTAGAATCAAAGGTATCCAAATTAGAAAGGAGGAAGTCAAACTATCATTATTTGCAGACGATATAATAGTGTACATACAAAACCCAATAGGCTACACCAAAAACTTACTAGACCTAATAAGCAAATTTAGCAAAATAGCTGGGTATAATGTCAACATCCCAAAATCAAAAGCATTTCTGTATACCATTAATGACACATCAGAGATAGAAGCTAGGAGACAAATCCCATTTACCATAACAACAAGAAAATAAAGTACCTAGGAATAAACTTAACCAAAGAGGTAAAAGATCTGTACTCAGAAAACTACAGAACACCGAGGAAGGAAATTAAGGAAAATACAAATAAATGGAAGCATATACCATGTTCATGGATGGGAAGAATTAACATCATTAAAATGTCCATACTAACCAATACAATCCCAATTAAAATACCAATGACATACTTCACAGGAATAGAAAAAATACTTCAAAATTTTATATGGAGCCAAAAACGCCCACGGATAGCTTCAGCAATCTTGAGAAAGAAGAACAAGGTAGGTGGAATCACAATACCAGACATCAACCTATACTACAAGGCTACTGTAATCAAAACAGTCAGGTACTGGCATAAGAACAGACATATAGATCAATGGAACAGAATAGGGACCCCAGAAATAAACCCAGAATTCTATGGTCAATTAATATTTGACAAAGGGGGAAGGAATATAAAATGGAGTAAAAACAGTCTCTTCAACAAGTGGTATTGGGAGAACTGGACAGGAACATGCAAAAAGATAAAACTAGACCCCCAACTTACACATACACCAGAATAAACTCAAGATGGAAAAAGGATGTAAACATAAGCAGTGGCACCATAAAGGTCCTGGAGAAAAATATAGGCAGTAAATTTTTTTATATTCTACACAGAAATATGTTTACAGATACTTCACCAAGGGCAAAGGAAATAAAGGAACAAATAAACAAATGGTACTGTATCAAATTGAAGTTTCTGTTCAGCTAAAGAAAACACCAGCAAAATTAAAAAGGAACCAACTATATGGGAAAACATATTTGCCAATGATACCTCAGACAAGGAAGGGTCTGAGCTCCAAAATATATAAAGAACTAATGTGACTCAACACCAGGGAGACAGACAGCCCAATTAAAAAACAGACAAAGGACCTGAACAGGTAACTCACTTAGAAAAACATACAAAGGGCCCAAAGGCATATGAAAGAGTGCTTAACATCACTAGCCATCAGAGAGATGCAAATTAAAACCACAATAAGATACCACCTCACACCTGTCAGAATGGCAATCATCAACAAATCAACAAACAACAAGTGTTGGTGAGGATGTGGGGCAAAGGGAACCCTGGTGCCCTGTTGGTGGGAATGCAGGCTGGTGCAGCCACTATGGAAAACAGTATGGAATTTCCTTCAAAAACTAAAACTGGAACTGCCTTTTGATCCAGCAATTCCACTACTAGGACTATACCCGAAGAATCCTGAAACACCAATTCAGAAGAACCTATGTACCCCTACGTTCATAGCAGCTTTATTTACAATAGCCAAGTGTTGGAAACAGCCTAAGTGCCCATCAGTGGATGATTGGATCAAAAAACTTTGGTACATTTATATAATACAATACTACACAGTAGAAAGAAAGAAGGAACTCTCTTAACCTTTGCAACAACATGGATGGAACTAGAAAGTATTATACTTGGTGAAATAAGCCAGTCAGCAAAAGACAAATACCATATGATCTCACCCATTTCAGGACAATAATGAACAAAACAAACAAATAAGCAAAACAGAACCAGATATATGAATACAATGAATAGATCTCCTGTGGGCAGAGGGGAGGGAAATGGGGGAGGGGAATGGAGGAGGCAAAAAGGGGAGCAGTTTAGTCAAGGAAGTAGTATGGAAGAACAATGGACATGGTCAACAAGTGGGATTGTCTTTGAGGGGAGTGGGTGGGTGGGGAAGGGGGCAGAGGGAAGGAGAAAGGAGATGGATGTATAAAACAATAATTATATTAAAATTTTTTAAAAAGATGTAACAACTGAAGCTTAGAAGAAGTAAAGTACAGGCTAGCATGAGACATAACCAAGATCTGAACTAAACAACATTCATGCCTTTTTTCCCCCCATTATTCTGCCATGACTCTATCTCTAACTAAAGCCCTCAGCCTAGGGTCTCATGCATGGCATGCTCACTACATGTGGTCTATTAAGAACATGTTTAATGAACTTGGCTGAACAAGGTAGTCTGATTTGAGATGTGAAACAGTAGGAGTTAAGAAGTTTGGCATTGGTTAGTGTGGACAGGCCTCCCTGGGCAAAATTGGAAAGATTGATTAGCCTGATGGAACAATTTTTGAAAACCTTTAGCCAAGCTGCCATAAATGTCCAAGATTATGCCTTCTCTGCATATTTATGTAATTTTACTAGAAAGATGAGCAATTATTAATCATGTCCTTAAACTGTATTTCAGTGCAAATAAGGTTTTCATGATTTCACAAGTGTCCAAAGTAATCATTGTTTTGGTGAACACAGGACTGAACACAGATTCTTGGCAGCTGCATGTGAAATGAAAGAGGGAATTTCAATCTCCCACAGCAGACTTGTCCCCAGCAGGTGCTGGGCCCAGGACAATAAGAGAGAGGTGCACAAAGCACTCTACGGACCAGGATTTTAATCACATTATGGTAAATTAGAGGCTTCATGTAAATACGCAGGCTTTGATCTGTGAACAAGATAGGCTTTATAGGAGGCTGAAATATGATTCTTCTTTAGCACTCTTATTTGTTACAAAGTCTTTCGTGAGTGATATCTCTAACTTCATATATGGTGTATCTGCTATGACCTATGATAGCTTACACTCTCTACAGTTTATTTTCTTGTTCTGTGGCCCTTTACAACACATAAATCATTTCGATGTTGTTGCTAGAAGGATAACAAATCATGATGAGTCTACCACAGTGTTGTTAAAACCACCATTTAAAATCTGTTTCAAGATGAATAATTATGTGGGAGACAATCTAAAGAGAAAAGGACAGAGTAATTCAAGGAACCAATTATTAATTGTATGTAACTAAATCACTTAAATATTACTTATGTTGCCTTGGTTTCCCCAAGCAAAAAAATGGCCTGGTTCTTTTTTTATCCCCATTACCTCTACTATTAAAATGGTAAGAGAACTCATATGCAGTTTTTATGAAATATAGTAAGCCCTTATTTTTATTTTTATTATATTTTTTAATATATTTTAAAATAGTAAGTCTATTTTTATTATAACCTCAAATGAATGCTTATTGACAGACTTTAAATGGCCTCTTACACAGTTGAAGGTGTTCAAAAATTTGTGTAGCATATAAGCACAAATAAAGTAATGACCTTTAAGTAATTTAGATTAAGATGATTAACCTCAGATACATAAGTTTACAGTGGTCATTTTTAGATAATTGAATAAGTCAACTAGAGAAGGATAGTAATAGATTACTATTACTATTACTATTACAATGTAATTGATTACACCATCATTATATATGATAGTTTTGTGATGAGACTGTCTTTTTCTGGGAACCTATGAGCAATGTATGCAATGTTGACATTCAAAATCCCCTTGTATTTTATTTTGACAGCATTTTGTCATCTCTAGTTTAATAGGTGTAGGAAATCTCCTGAGACATTGATTTTGAATGCACTAACATGAAAACATTCATTTGCAAGGGAAATTCTTGAGATAGTGAATAAGGTAGCACTTATGCAAAATCCTAAAAACTAAATTATGTCAACTGTAGTCTTTTATAAATATTTATGATACTAATTACAGAAATTTGTCCTAGTTTGCTCTGGAATGGGCTAGCCAAATTTCATAAGAAAAACAGAATATTTAGTAGGCAGAATTTTATTACCTCTATAAACTAAGACTGTGATCATGTTTATCTTAAACATTCTTATATACATTATATGAGAATGTTAACTAACATTTACTTCTAACAACATCACCAAAAAAGGAAAAAAATTTCCACAGATTGAAAGAAAACATTTGCAAATCATATAAGGGACTTATAGTCAGAATATGCAAAGAATTCTTATAACTTAATGATACAAAAAGGGAAATCACACAATTTAAAAAGGATTTGAATACATGTTTTTCCAAAGAAGCAGTTTTTTCATTTCTCAAAATGCTAACCATAGAATTAGCATGTGACCAATAATTCCACTCCTAGGTGTAAACTAAATAAAATGAATGAAAAGGTATGTTCACACAAAAGAATATACACAAATAGTCATAGTAGCATTATTTGTAAGAGGACTGAAGTATAAACATACCAAATGGCAAGCTAATGAATGGGTAGACACATACTATATCCACACTGTAAAAAAATCTGCATCAATACAAAGAGATGAACTTTGGAGATGTGCTAGAAGATGGATTAACCCCCAAAACTTACTACCCCTTATGAAGAGTCCAGAATGGGCAAAACTATAGAGACAAACAGTAGATTAGGACCAGGCAAGAGGTGAATGAAAAGTGACTGGCAATGGGTGCACTGTTTCTTACTGGAGTGATATATGTGTTCTAAAAGTAGATAATGGTGATGGTTACATGACTCTATAAATATACTGAAAACCAATGAATTACACATGTATGCTTTATGACTTGTAAATTACATATCAATATAGGTATTAAAAAGCTGTCATTTTCCTTCTGCATTAGTATAACCCTTGATTGTTCTTTAATCTTTGTTTAGGGATTTTGTCTTACTTTTTAAAACAGTTTTATTTCTCATGTGGACGTAAGCTATCTGAGACCTGTTGTTGGATAAAAATTCAATTATATTAGTAAAACCTAAAAGAATGATGATATCTATAAAATAAATTCAAACCCCATAAGGAATATCTGTTTTGGGATTAGATATTACCCTAGAAAATAATAATTTTCCAGATTCATATTAAACTTTTGACCAGTCTTCTCTATGTATCATGTCTAAAGGTTTTACATGTATGATTAGGAAAGATTCTAGGCTTTAATATTTAGAAAGAGTAGCTGTTATAAGGTTGAAACTCTTCTAAGTTTTATTGTTAGGAAAGCTAGTGAAGGTAAAAAGACCCTAGGGTACCTGAAAATCTCTTCAATAAAACCCATCTGTTGAAGTTACAGAAAGGAAGAGAGAAGAAATGGAGAGTAATAAATGGGTACAAATCATAACAAAGGAATACATTTTAAGTATTTTTCTTGGGAGAAAGAATCAAGTTTAACAAAGAAGAAATATAACTAAAGAAACAAAGATTGCATTATTCATTTTCTTAACTGCCATATGGTAAAAGTTACCTGGGATATTTTTCCATGATAAATAAAAGTCTAATGGGGAAAAAAAGAAAAATACTACTTTACCTTTAATCATGAAATATGTATTCTAGTCTGGGAAGTTAAAAATATAGCATTTGAAGTCTCCTTCCCTATCAGTAACTTGAAGGTATTTCCTCTTTTCTTGGTTCCCATGTGTAAATATCATAAAATGGTATCTTTAAATATCAATCATTATAATATGATATATATTATGGCTATTAGATATGACTCTATTGCTAGCTAGTACTGTAGCAAAAAGAAAACCACTTGACCTCACTGATGAATGAGGAAGTAAACAGTGATATCTAAGATTTCTTCTAGCTCTCAAATTTTATGTCATCCTTTGTTAGTTTTTTTTTTTTAATTCAGAGTCTTATTTATAACAGTTTCATCTACAGTCTTCACAGCAAGTGGTCAAGATCATACCTCTGGATAACTGTTCTCATAACTGCAGAAGCAAGAACCACCTCAGAAAAACACCAAATGAGGAGAATCCCAGAAAAATACAAATCTATCAGTGATGGCTTTTTTGATGTGTCAAATTGATTCTACCACTACAAAGACAAAAGAAAGAATAGTGGCCGTTTTGTAACATATGCATTTTCTTCCAATTTTTCAATCAAGCAATAACCTGGGTGCTGCTGTGAATAGATTATAGAGAAGTAATTACAGTTCTAATCCATTGGTTTTAAGTAAGAGAGACTATCCTGGTGGATCAGATTTAATCAGCAGAGGCCGTTTAAAAGAAGACTTAGGCATTCCCCAGAGCCATACTTCAACAATACTGGTCTATAGTTCATTTTCCCTTTATTACATCTTCCTCTTCTGATTGCTTATGACAATAGCCTCCTTAGCCAGTACCTGTGGGGGTTTCAGTCTTCTCCTGATCTTCCCTTTCTGACTCTTCCTGATGGATTTCAGATTTCCTTGACCAGTCCTCACAATCATGTACACTGATTCCTTAACTCTCTCTGTACCTTAACTCTCTCTTTTTCCATAGACAGACAGATATAGATGTATTGTCTACATTTTTGCCTAGATAAGTTGTTTCTAATAAGTTTAGAAAATGCTCCTTTCTCTCCTTTCCACCCAGTTTCCTAATTGATCCATTCATGACAAACACTTTCTTCCCAGCAGTCTGAAAGGTCTTGGGTTAGTTTGTTGTGGTAGCCTAGCTGATGCAATTCTAACTGAGACAGTAAGAAAATACTTGCATAAACTAATTTTTAAAAATCAAAGGATATTAAAAAGTAAAATCCAAAAAATACAAAATCTCCTTATAAATTTGAATGTTCACTCTTCGCTACACATCCTTGGCCTTTACACTTACTATCGTTGTTTTGGAGGCAGGTGTGAGAAGTGGGAAGTGGAGGCCTCATACCCCCCAATTTGGAATATGTCCTGAACACTTAAATAAGGATCTATGGCTTGGACAGTCATGTTCTCTCAAGAATAGAGAGGAAGAATAGAAAAAAAAATCCAAGCAATCTTGTCAGTAGCACCACAATTTTTAAATATCAGTGTTATTCCAACACCACTTCAGTGACAGTAAACTAGGATGAGCATCTACCATTTATTTGCCTTTGAAATTCTCTAACCTATTAATAGTGTGGGCAGAGAGTGTAAAGAGAAAGTGCTAAAACTGAAGGGGTTACTCTTTTGTACCTAAAAGATAATTTCTAAGGGTTCTGATCCCTGTACTGGTACAGGTCCTGTTCATTTCCATGTGCAGAGTTACAATCCTTTCTTGCCTACAGATTACACAGCAATCTCGGCTATCCCTTTGTGGATTGCTGGTTCACCAGGCACAGCGGATGTGTTTGTATGTGCATTGGCCCAACACCACTCCTAAAGTAAGGAGCTGTTCATGGCTAGTTTGCAATCATTTTTCACTATCTGTATCATAACAAGTTTCTATGAATTTGTAAATTCAAGTTGATTATAGCACCAACTTGAACCATTTACATTCTATTTAAATTCAGTGGAGCCAGACTCTAAATAACTTATTATTTTCAGTTGCTGAGTTGTCACAGTGATTCACGTAAGAAAGTTCCAATGCAAAATTAACTAAATTCACACCCTCAAAGTTATTATAAAGGTATTCACTTTTTAAATTGTACTTAAGAACATTTAACATGAAATCTATGCACTTAACACATTTTTATGTATGCAATACAGTATTATTAACTATTAGGTACAATAGTGTATATTGAATAGGAACTCCCCATTTACCTTGCCACAAGCCCCAGGCAACCATCATTCTACTTTCTGCTTCTTTGAGTTTGACTCATATAAGTGAAATCATATATTTATCCTTCTGTGACTGGTTTATTTCACTTAGAATAATGTCATCGAGACTCATTCATGTTATTGCCTATGACAAGATTTCCCTCCCTTTTTAAAGCTGAATAATATTCCATTATATGTACATGGAATATACAATGTATCTGTTGATGAACATTATTGTCTCCACTTTTTATTGTGAATAATGTTGCAATGTACATAGAAATACTACATTCCTTCAAGATCTTGGTTACTGTTTTCCACAGCAATTGCACCACTTTAAATTCCTACCAACAGTTTACAAGGGTTTTAATTTCTTCACATGCTTGCCAACACTATTCTTTTTTTTTTGATAAGGGCCAATCCTAACAGGTATGAAGTGATACCTCATTGTGGTTTTTGATTTGCATTTTCCTGATAATTAGTCATTTTGAGCATCTTTCCACATACCAATTGGCCATTTGTATGTCTTCTATGGAAAAATATATCTTCAAGTCCTTTGCCCATGTTAAAACTAGTTATTTGGGATTTTTTACACTTGAGGTGTATTAGTTTCTTACATATTTTAGATATTAACCCCTTATCAAATATATAGCTTGCAAATGTTTTCTCCCATTCCAAAGGTTGCCTTTCCACTTTGTTATTTTTCCTTTGTTGTGCAGTTGCTTAGTTTAATGTAGTCCCTCTCATCTATTTTTGCTTTTGTTGCTTGCACTGTTAATGTCATATCCAAGAAATAATTTTTAAGACCAATGGCCAAAAATACTTTTACTCTATGCTTTCTTTTAGGAGTTTTACAAATTCAGGTCTTCCATTTAAATCTTTTTTTATTTTGTAATTCCTCACCGAAGGATACCTTTTTTGATTTTAGAGAGGAAAGGGGAGGGAGTAAGAGGATAGAGAGAGGGATAGAGAGAGAGACAGAGAGAGAGACAGAGAGACAGAGAGAGAGAGAGAGAGAGAGAGAGAGAGAGAAGACAGAGGAGAGAGGAGAGAGAGAGATGTGAAATATTGATTGGTTCCCTACCACACACATCCCTACAAGGAATCGAACCCACAACCTTTTGGTGTATGGGGCAACACTCCAATCAACTGAGCCACCTGGTCAGAGCTTCCATTTAGGTTTTTAATCAATTTTTATTTGACTTTTTGCTTTTAGTATAAGAAAAAGGTCCAAAATTTTTAAAAGATTTTATTTATTATTCTCAGTGAGAGGGCAAAGGAGAAAGGCAGAGGGAGAGAGACATCAATGTATGGTTGCCTTTCACCTGCCTCCAGCTAAGGACCTGGCTGGAGACCTGGTTGCAACCTGGTTATATGCCCTGGCTGGGAATCGAACCAGTGACCTTTGGGTTCACAGGCTGGAGTTTTACCCACCATGCCACCAGCCAGGGCAAAAGGGTCCAATTTTAATTTTTGTATGTGTATATCCAGTTTTCCCAGCACCATTTGTTAAAATTATTATAATTTCTCATTGTATAGTCTTAGCTCCCTTTCAAAGATCTGTTGGCTATATATTTATGAGCTTATTTCTGAACTCAGTATTCTTTTTCATTGGTCTATATGTCTTTTTAATGCCAGTACTATACTGTTGTAATTACTATAGCTTTGTAATATATTTTGAAATCAGGGAGTATAATGTTTCCATTGTTGATTTTCTTTCTCAAATTGCTTCAGTTATTCGGGTTATTCTATTATTTATGTTCTTGTGGTTATTTGTAATTCATATGAATTTCAGAACTGTTTTACTTTGTATAAAAAATGCAACTGGGATTTTGGTAGAGAATGACTGATTTTATAGATTCCTTCAGGTTCTATGGACATTTTAACAATAAGTTATAGATTTCAGTGTACAGATGTTTTGTCTTTCTAGCTAAGGTATTCCTAAATATTCTATTTTTATTGTATTGTAAATGGGAAAAAATAAAAGACATTCCAAACAATGAAGAAGTAAAATCATCTCTGTTTGCATTTACAGGATAGTATATGTACAAAACCCTAAAAACTTCATACACCAAAAAAGTAAAATCCCTTAAAACTAATGAATTTAGTATAGTTGTAGAATGAAAAATCAATATATAAAAACCAGTTGTATTTATATACAGAAGTGAACCATCCAAAAAGGAAATTAATAAAATAGTTCATTGCGCTTTTAATTATTCATATTAATCACCTTGGAACACATTTAAAATGTTTTCACGAATGATCCAGAAAATATATGATTCTCAAGTTCTACTAAATTGCCTATAGAAAATGTTATTTTGTTTGTAAGAAATCAAAAAAGTTCTAAATCTTCACTTAGAATAGCATTATGAAATCCAAAATTTATGTTCATCAAGAGAGTGTTCAGAGAAGAACTGCAATGATGATTAATAGCTGGAATATAGGAACCACTTCAGAATTTAAAGAGACAGAGATTGTTAAGCCTGCTGGAAAATAGTTTATTGATAGTCTTCACATATATGAAGGGTTTCTATGCAAAGAATGATAAATTTATATCTTCTATCTTTCGGCAAACAGGACCAAAGAAAATAGACTTACACCAAATGAGTTAGACTAAAAAAGAAATAAAATTGTCTTGGTATCAGTGGATTGGCCCTGCCCTGCAAACCCAAAGGTCACTGGTTTGATTCCCAGCCAGGGCACATAACCAGGGTGCAAGCCAGGTCTCCAGCCAGGTCCTTAGCTGGAGGCAAGTGAAAGGCAACCATATATTGATGCTTCTCTCCCTTTCTTCCTCCCTCCCTGCCCTTCTCTCTGAAAAATAGTAAAAAAACCTTTAAAAAAATTGTCTTGGTAGTGAGCATTGATAATCACTGAAATGATTCAGATTACAGCCTCTCCTTCTCTGCAGGTTTATATAACATAAATAGTTCAAATTGGAGACTAGCTCATGAAACTTGATCTCCAATGATGCCTATAAGATTAATTAAGGGAAAACAACAACTTAAATTAACCAGCACATGTCTCTTCAAAATAACTTGCAAATTGAATCTCAGTGACAAAAGGTGATTGACACTCATCTGAATACTACCAAGGGATGTTTTTGTCCAAAATATTTTAATGAATAAATCTGAAATTTATGACTCATGATTTCCTACAGATACAATTTTTAAAAGCTCTGAAAGTGTACTCTAAATTACATGATATATTTAAAGAAGTAAGTGTGCAAATGTCACCTTATATAATATGTAAAGTTACATTTCTATAGAGTTTGTAAAAGAATTTTTAAAGTTTGTGGCTGGCAGAATGTTGCTAATAAGTGCTGTTAGAAAACAAATCTACCCTGGCTGATAGCACAGTGGATAAGGTGCTGGCCTGTGAAACCCAAAGGTCACTGGTTTGATTCCCCAGCCAGGGCACATAACCAGGTTGCAAGCCAGGTCTCCAGCCAGGTCTGTGGCTGGAGGCAGGTGAAAGGCAACCATACATTGATGTCTCTCTCCCTCTCTGCCTCTCTTCCTTATCTCTCTGGAAATAATAAACTCTTTTAAAAAATAAAAACAAATCTGATCATTACAGAGATTTTAAAAATGAGTTATGATTCTTGTCCTTAAGAACTCAAAATCTACGTGAAAATCAAATTAGCAAGTAGTTGATTACCACCTGGTGTACAAAAATGCAATGCTAGAATCATACAAAGAGCTGTAGGTGTGTGAAGATGAAGTTATGGATTCTACTTGGGAATATAACACTGGAACTGGGATTTTCAAAGAATGAACAAGACTGAATAGACTAAGCAAAGAAAAACACAAAGGCATGGAGGAAGAACGAGGATGACATGCCAAACAAAATGAAGATTAGTATGCTTGGAAGGTAAAGTGATAAAACATAGCAGCAGAATATTGGTTAGAACCAGATTGTAAAGAAGTTTGTACTTTAAACTGTTCATTGAAAATTCATATGCAAAATAGTTTCCTTGTACTCAGCCCCAGAATTCTAGCTGGGCAGATGATTCTGCTGAAGCTTTTACAAAAATAAAGGCTTGAGAATTAGACAAGGCAATGAATTGACTGTGCTTTTGTGGTCCATAACCACCTAATGAACCCTTCCAAACTTTTTGAAACAAAGGACAATTACATTGCTTTTTATTCATCAATGACTCCACAAAGTGCTCAAAAAGACAACAATGCCACTATCTTGCTAGACTGGAGAAGAAACCAGTCAAATCGACAAAAATCCCTGGGCTCTCCATTCACTGCACAGTGCATTGGAAAGTAACTGGATATTTTTTCAATCCTAAAGAACTGGGAGAGGTACTTGGGCAGATAAAGTAAGGTTGATTAATTCACATGTCCAGCTCCCTTTCAGGCTGACTGTCATTTACATGACAGGCTGGAGCAGCCTAACATTCCAAAAATGAGTATTTCATAGCAAAACTGATTCTTGCTAATAAGTGGGGTAGGAAGTTGGTGAGTAGGGCTGTGAGAAATGTTTATGGTTATGTTGCCACTGGGCGAATACCCAGAAGCCTAAAGCTAGCTTTGAGTAATGAAAAGCTTTAGAGGAAATAGGAGGTAAAGACTTTCAACAAGTCAAAGGTTTAAGTCCTTAATTTTCAAATAACCGTTAAATGTCTTTCTTTAACTTTTAAAAACTGATGCAGAAAATTGTTAGAGATAGTGTGAACAATCTTCTAGTGCTTGCATGATAAAAGAAACTATAAAGTCTGCAATCTTTAAACGTTATGGATTTAGCAAATTTAAGGCATTAATTCAATTTTACAAATTTGAGGAAAGATGAACCTGAGAAGCAGATATCACTAACCAGCTATATTTGCGTGCAGAGAATGCTCTAATGAAAGGCTAGAAAAATGGGAACATGTTTGAGGGTAGAAATATGACGAATGTGTCTCCAGGATCAACTTTTCAGTCATCTTCTTCATTAAGTAAATGTAATGATTATTTTTGGAGCAATACCTAATTGGTATAAATAGTGTCATGAAAAAGTCTTTTTAAACCCCTGCTGGGATGAAAGAAAAACTCTTGTAAATCACTGAATTTAAAGAGGGGGCAGAGACCCAGCGGAGCAGGTCCTTTGCATTAATCTGAGAGGTGATATACCTTTAAGGAGAAAGTCCAGGATGCCTACCTGAATTACAGGGTGGGTAGCTTCAAAATGGCCATTTTTTCATTGCAGTTTTATTGTTTCTTAAAGAATCATAAATTCCTGTATCATGAGTTCATGCTTAGGTAGAAATAAAGTCATTGATTATTTACCTGATTCTAATTATTGTATACTAAAAATTATCTAGTATTCTAGTCTATACTGTTAAAAAATATGGAAGCAATTGAAAAATGGGTAGTTCTCATGGGATTAAATGATTATAAAATTAATATTAATTACCTTACATGTAATTTTTAGTGATATCATTAGTATAATAAATAATATATATTCAAATAAATATATACACATACTTATACTCAACTTATTTTCTACTTCTGATTTCATAGCAAGGAATACACACCTATGATTATAGTAGCACATCTTCTTCAGAGGAAAAAACATTTTCAATAATTAAAAAAATTTATACTAAATAAAATTTATTTTATTCTCTGATCACATTGCAACCTATTTTTTGCAAGTATTGTGTCATCTAAAATACTAATGCAAGTATATGAGAAAAACAGGGCACAAATGAAAATCAAATTTTGTCTGATCAAATTATAAAGGGCCTATGTTTTATTTCATTATCAGGGTATCACTGTTTCACTGATTTACAAATGTGGTTTTAAAAAATATTTACTTGGCTTTAAAATGAAGAGCTTGAACCATTTGTAAATTTGGTTAGTAGTGCAGTGAAGTCTGGAGGATGTCCTCTTTTGATAAAATTCTATAATATTAAGAAAAAGAATATGTGTTTGGAAGGATATTACATATTATTAGAATTAGGGGTGAGAACAAGTTCCAGATAAATAAATAAGCCTAAAGCTGCATCCTATTGCATCTTAGTTAGGCTATTTTCTACTAAGTGTTTTACTAATGATAATCAAGAATACTACCTAACTTATATTTACATAAAGTAGGATTTATAAACCTTGACTAGTAGGGACCTCTTTGGCATTCAGGTGTAAGTAGCCTGTAAAAAGAAGAATAGACATAATTCCAAAAGAATGTTCTTTTAAGGAATGAAATTACTCTGAACACTAGTTCCAGATTACTCATATCGGAGCTGCTCATCTCCACTACCCATTTCTATATCTACCACCTTAAACTAAAAATCAACTGCCAGAATTATCTTATAAGCCTTACTCTGCTAGTAGGAAGCATAACAGTATCACCCATTAGTCTTATCACCAAGGAACCTTCATTATGTGCAATCTCATTTTTCAGAACAACTATCTCCATTAGATCACCATTTAATAGTAGAAAAAAATGAATTCACCTTGGCTTTTCATTTCAGTAAATGGATTGTAAAATTTTAAAAATACATAAAATTAGGTAGACTTTACTTGGCTAAACTTCCTGACACATAGTAAATACTTGTTGAATGAATACATGAATCAAAAAAAAAAAAAAAAAAAAAAAAAAAAAAAAAAAAAAAAAAAAAAAAAAAAAAAAAAAAAAAAAAAAAAAAAAAAAAAAAAAAAAAAAAAAAAAAAAAAAAAAAAAAAAAAAAAAAAAAAAAAAAAAAATGGCAAAGGCTACAAGTTGCAGAAGAGAATAAAAATGGGTCTTACACATATTTTTTAAATGTTCAACCAGGAGTGATAATAAGGTACATTACTGCATTTTTTTCATCTATTTTTTTAGATAGGCAAAAATTCAAATACTTGTCAAGCTTCCCATTGGCAAAATTGTAAGGAAATAGTTATTATCAGACATTACTGATGGGTATGTAATTTGAATAAGATTAACAAAGAGCAAGCTGGAAGTATATATCAAAAGTATAAAAGCATGTATTTTTTTGACACAGCAATGCCAATTTGGGCAGTGTCCCAAAGACATACTCATGTGCATAATGAAGCAGAGTTAAGATGATTCACGGCAGTATTATGAATAGTAACATAATGGGGAAAAGCAAATTCCATTGACAGGGAGCTAGGACTAATTAATGTATACACACTCGATGGGACCATGGTATCATTTTAGAAAAAAATGAGAGAACTCGCCTAAGAACTCTAAAATACATGATTAAATAAGAGTAGTCAATACAAAACATAAAATATTTATATTTTGTTGTTTTTCGGTGGTTTAGAAAAGTAGAAAATAATATCTCTCTGTAGTAATTTGTATATGTAGTGGGATTTTGTAAGAAGACTAAGTAAATGCTATTTGTAGTGTTTTAATCAGTCTCATTCTCATTACCAATTCATGGATTTTTCTCCTATTTCAATTTCAATTCCTACAACATAGAAATCTCAGAGGACTAGCTCCATTATTCCTTCCCCTCCCCAAGTACACACCTCTACCATTTATTCAATTACCCCGATTGTTGGCATAAACCTTAGGGCTGTGACTTGGTGAAAGCATTATTACTGATGAGTCGTCACTTGGGATAGTCTTATTCAGAAATCATGATGTGGAGTTCTGGCAAGAATTCAGCAAGTCAGAGATGGAGGGTGAGCTAGAGATAAGCCAGACAGAGAAAGACAAATGCTACATAATGTCACTTATACGTGTAATCACCAAACTTACATGAATGAAGACCAAGGGCTGGGGGGTCAAATGGAAAGAGGTTGGTAAAATGGTACAAACTTCTAGCTATAAGATAAAAAAGTTGTTCAGCTCTAATGTACTTACAGTGGTTACAGTTGATAATACTGTATTGGAAGTTGCTAAGAGATCTTAAATGATCTCACCACACACAAAAAGAAATTGTAATTATATAACCTGATGCAGGTGTTAGCTAAACCTACAGTGGTAATCATTTTGCAACATATAAGCCTAACTAACCAACACATTCTATACGTTAAACTTACATAATGTTGTATGACAATTACATCTCAGAACAGAAAAAAAGAAAGAAAGAAAGGAAGGAAGGAAGGAAGAAAAAGAAAATGTCTTTAATCAGAGATTTAAGAATTTTGATGGTCAAGTTAAGACATTTTACTTCAGAGGCTTTTTTAAAGCATCCTCCAAATCACAGCATAAAAACAAAAATGGCCTGGTCTTGGAAATATATAAGGAGACATTTCTTTAGAGTGACATAGGCACTTAGGAAGCACAATGACTTCTCAGACAACAGAGGGTGACTGAGCCTTCCTGTAGCCCAGGTGTATCACGAAAATTATCAGCTTGTCACCCTTTGTGCCTGAATCTCTGCTCTCTGGGGCATTTGACCACACTGGAACTCAAATGCTATGAAATTCCACTGAGTCCCAAGAAGGAATGGGAATGTGTGTTCTCCTTCATTACCTTCATTGTAAAGCAAATACATAATTCCTAACAGAGCAAATTCAAGGAATGGCATAAAAATCAGGCCACTTAAGAGAAGGGCACCTGGGTGCTGTGGCTGGGTGGATTGGCACCAGCTTGTGAACCCAAAGATTGCTGGTTTTCCCAGTTAGGGCACATAATCAGGTCTCCAGCCAGGTCTCCAGCCAGGTCCATAGCTGGAGGCAGGTGAAAGGCAACCATACATTGATGTCTCTCTCCCCCTCTGCATCTCTCCCTTCCCCTCTCTCTAAAAATAATAAATAAAATCTCAAATAAATAAATAAATAAAAGGGCAAATCCAGTGCTGAAGGAATATGTTCCTTATTTCAGAATGGTGTCCAGGAGCTTACAGTTCTCTTGAAGAACCTATCGATTCTGTTCAGTTTTGTGGAGATACACAACAAAAGGAAAAAAATAGTGTGTTAACATTTCATTGAGTATCTGCTAGAACTGTCAAATGACAAGTAGGAAATAAAATGCCTAAGTCAATATCTTAGCTTGCTAACAGACATTTGCTTTATCATTGATTATGTTAAATGTAACACAATTTTTACTATGATCTTTTTATAGAAACATTAATTTTGTATTTCCCATAGAGAAAATATACATCAGAGCTGCAGCAATGATGCATGATAAGTTTCATGTACTGGGTGTCCTCTGCTTTAGCCTGGTCCTCCCTGAAATTAAAGCTTGAGGCAAAGGCTACTGTGCTGCACTGTTTTAGGAAATCCAATCCCAGAGAGCTGACCTGAGGGACAGGGGAGTGGGGCAGAGCAAATAAGAAGAGTAAATTACAAGAACATGTTATCAAGTTGCTGGCTACTTATGCTTGATCTCAAAGAGCTGTTCTCTAGAAAACCTTACAAAATTTATCTCAGAATAGTCCATCCAGTGGGAAAAAGTGAGAAAAGTATATTCCCCAGTTCTTAGCTCCCATTTCTTAAAAATTTGTCCTCAGGGAATTTAGGAATTGTCTATATACTTTCAGATTGCCCAGGCATGGGCACTGAGCTAAATCTCATACTCTGTGCCTTTGGAACCCAAAGGTTAGCCATAGAACAGGGGGCAAGAGGTGCAGGACACAGGCAGGAGGAGTGAAGGTACTTGTCAGTTTGCACCTGTGGGAAGTCTGCACCAGGCAGAGCAGATGGCCACCGGCAGTAGTTGGAACAAGGATGCATGAGATCAAAAGGTTGTGAAATGGTGCATAAAAGATGTGGTTCTCAAATTGTTGAAGGCATCAGAAACACCTGGTGGGCTTGTTAAATTACAGATTTCTGGGTGCCACCCCCAGATTTTCTGATTCTGTAGGTCTGACATGGAGCTAAATAATTCATATTTTCAATCATTTTTAGTTGCATTCTGATGCTACTGGTCCCAGACTACACTTTGAAAAATACAATACATATCTACAGTCCATTGCATCCCTCCCACACACATATTTCTGCAATTCCTGCTGTATAAAACCTATTTCCTCCAGGCCACACACTATACTTTCCTGACTGTGCTGAAAGCTGATTTGGGTATCCACCTGGAATCAATGAAGATGGCAAGAGAAGAGTCCCGAGAACATATCAACATCTCAGCTATAAGCCTCAGGTGTACAAAATGCAGGGACAGTGAGGAGAGAGTCTCTTTCCTTGTTTTTTTTTTTATATATATCCTCACCTGAGGATATGTTTATTGATTTTTCAGAGAGAGATGAAGGGAGGGAAATATTGATGTGAAAGAGAAACAGTGATCTGTTGTATTTTGCACATGGCCTAGGAAGGTATTGAACCTGCAACTTACATATGTGCCCTGACTGGGAATTGAACCTGCAACATTTTGGTGCACAAGACAACTCTGGAACCAACTGAGCCACCAGGCCAAGACCCGAGAGATTTTCTTATGCCAGGCTAGAGTTTCAATTTTCAATGGAATCTAGACCAACAACATACTTCTTGAGTATCTGTATTGTAGACTTTTGAGGCAAGTAGGGAAATATATTATGAGGTGCTAATTGAGCAATAGGGATATCTAGAGTTAAGAAATGTACATATAAAAGTCAGATGTCACAACATAAATAATTTGTAAAAGACAGAGTATGAATGCAGACAAAATTTTTCACTTTTTATAAAGAGTATCTGTTGGAAACTTTTTGAGTTCCCTTGATGCAATTAAGTATCACAAAAACTACAACATATCACCCATTTAGGAACATTCTGCTAAATAAAAAATGAAGTTCAAAGGTACAAAGAAACATCCCATTAGAGTTATTTTACAAGTGACTGTTCTTGCTGACCTTGTAGCTAACTGAGCACAGGCCTTTCCAGTAGTATCAAGGGAGCTTCTGTTTCATTGACTTAATAATTTAATAATAACTGTTAGAAGATCTGTGAAGTCAAAATTAAAGGATGAAAACTTCTACAGAAAACAGAACATTTGGACAGTTTCCATTCAGTCATTCAGTATTTATTGAACACCTGCCTTACATTAAGAACTGTGCTAAATACTGTGAAGTACAAAGGTGATAAAAATACTTTTGTCCTCTAGGAGTTTGTGGTTTACTATGGGAGCTGATGTAAACAAATAATTCCAATAATTTGTAAAAAGGAACTTTTTAAAATTTGAGGCAAGTGTGACAGAATTCCTTTAAGCAATGCTATTTTAGTATTATGTAAAGCAGAATATTTGTTTCTGGCACAGCAGTAAGGTTGTCCCAATTAATACTCTAGTAGCTGTGCTAAGTGTCTACACTGAAATTATTTTGATGAGTAATCTGGGACCCTGTTTTAGTTTACAATATCATTTCTATAGGAAGTCATTTCTGATTTTCAAAGGAGTAACCTAGAAAGAGCTTGGGTTCGAAAGATCGTTGGCTTGGTGGGCACTTACTGATGTCAGAAGCTAAAGGACATGGATTCTAAAATGGCAGGGTCAACCCACACGTTGGATTCTTCATATCCTGCGAGATTGGGCAAGGCCCATGGGAGCAAGCACTGGCTGGATTAATTTTTTTCTAATTTCATAACACCAAAAGGGAGATGGCTATTTAAATGTCATCATTGTGTTGATGAGTTCATAGCATAGTCTTTTTGATAAACTGGAAAAATAATGAAATGATATTTAATTTCATACTGAGAGCACAGTGTAAATTATGACAGAAAGGAAAAGTTGTTTATAGCAATGTAAGCTCCATGAGAAACACAGTTATACTAAAAAAAAAAGATTGTGTGTATTATTTTTGATATTCTGAAAGAGAAGTTTCAAGTATTTTAAACACTGAGTTAGATGTTGGGATTGTAATTGCTTTGCTTTTATTACTCAAAATGTGTTGGAGGCTTTCACCAAGAGACATCCATTTTTTCTGAGTTCTATGATCCAAATCTAACCACACAGCTGCTTTGTTCACTTTTTTCTCTTACAATTTTACCTTCAAGTTTTTCATAGTCACCAACTGACATATTTTTTTTTTTTTGACCCAAAATGTATTACTTTTTTTCTTAGAAGTCTGTTCCTTAGGTTCTTTTTTGAAGATTACATTCTATTACCCTTCCTAAATGATCTTTATTTTTTCTCAATTTTCTAAACATATCAAAATAAAGAAAACACTAATTTTAAAAACAACTTCTGTGAATACTCCAATATTTTTCCTTTCTTACATCAATTCATTCTTCACGCAGAAATAGAAGATATCACTCTTGACAGCATTGTCCAAAAGATATCTTCAGTGAAGAGGAAATAAACATTTTTACTGCTTTTGTGTTGTGAAGGTGACTGAGGTGGAGACAATGCACCTTGAAATTTTAAACTCCTTATGATTGGTTAAAAACTATCACATTGAGCTTCTCCTATGAGGATACAATGCATTTGAGTTGACTGGAACTTAGAGAAAGCAAGCTTTAAGTAAGGCAACACCAGCACTGCGTAGGTTATTCGAAAGTACAGAAAACCTCTGCTAACACACTGAAAAGAGCAAACAGCAGGAGAAAATTATTTCTCAAGTGTACATAAATAAAAATAGTGTTTTGTTTTGTTTTTTATTTTAAAGATGCTTACCTCTGAGAAGTATTGGTTCCCTATCTAACCTTCACACTTTATATATTAGGGTTTTTTTATGAAATAGAAAAAGGGTATATTAGAAAAACTGTCATATCCCAACAGCTCTGTATGGATCACTGAGTATATTGAAAGATTAGGCAGGGACCCAGACAATGGTTTTGAGACTAAACAACAGGATTGAGGCTAGCCAGGAGAAAATAAAAAGTAAATTCCCCTCTGGATCACAGGGGAGGACTTCCTGTCTCTCAAACCCCAGATGGAGAGAATTCAAGGCCTGCTTTTCCTGCAGAAGCCTCGGGAATCTAGAGAGTGTATCAGACCCTCTCTTGTACTCTGTCCTGCATCCTCAGGACCACCTGGTTCTATGATTAGTTTCCTGCAGGATTTCACTTAGGTTACTGTGACAGTCCTTTGGCTCAAACATGCTGCATGCATGTGGCCTTTGCTTTTGCTCAGGGCTTTTTCAGTGCTCTGATGTGGTGCAGTGATGAGAGACAGGGTGTCGTGTGTGCACAGGCACAACTCAGAAATAGGAGACGTTACATGATCGCCCATCCAGGGAAGCTCTCAAAAAGGAGGTGACAAGTACTTTTCCTTGGAAATCATCTGCGGACAACTTGAGAAATATTGTTTTTTCCTCAGAAGGTCTCAATGGGCTTGAACTCCAATGCTCATACCTAGTGAGCAATCTGATCACAGACTTTTGTGTGCACTCTTTGTTTTTCCTGGATTACTTGTACTGGTCCCTCAATTTTAATCCCTAAATTGATCTCCCATCATTTTCCAAGTAAACCATCTATATACAAATCTTCAGTCTCTTCTTTTGGCACCAAACAAATAAACAAACACCACCAAGCTAAATCAGAGGAAGATTTAAATCCTATTTAGAATATTCCTAAGTGGTCTGTGTCAGAAATTTTAGTTTCTAACTCTATAGAGCCAACAAGACTCACACTGAGGTGTATATCCAGGCAAAGCAAAAATAGTAAAGATTTTATTCAATTCTACACTTTATCTATAGTAAAAGTTGCTCCTTATTCTTCTAATCATTTTTGGTTTGGTTTCTTTAAATTATTTTTGATGAATCTCAGCCTACAATGGTCTCTTATTTTCCCTTATCAAAGTGTCTTATGTCTTAGTACCTTATCTAAACTGCTTCAGGTCCAACTAGCCATTGGTGTTCTAGGTTTTACAAGCTTTGGAGGTAGACTTAAAGTCTGAGGATCAACAGTTGGTACATTAGCTGACCCAACTTACTCCAAGTGGTTAGTAGCCTAGATAAATCACTTTGTCTACTGCCTGTACATCGAACAGAAAAACAGAACTAAAATTATTTCTAGAAAACAGATTAGCTTTAATCAATAATCACCCCTAATGTTTGTTGTAGGTATTTAGCTTATTATTTTCCCCCAAATAGTCATTCTTGTGTTCTATTATATCAATCAGACATTGTACTTCACCTTCCAATGAGCTATATATTGTTACCAAAAAAAAAAAAAAACAACACTCAACGCCCTGGCTGGTAGCACAGTGGACAAGGTGCTGGCCTGCAAACCCAAAGGTCACAGGTTCGATTCCCCGGCCAGGGCACATAACAAGGTTGCAAACCAGGTCTCCAGTCAGGTCTGTGGCTGGAGGCAGGTGAAAAGCAACCATACAATGATGTCTCTCTCCCTCTCTGCCTCTCTCCCTTCCCCTCTTTCTAAAATTAATGAAGTAAAATCTTTAAAAAATATTAAAAAATAATAAATAAATAAAAATAAACATTCAATATTATATAATACAATGAGCTAAATTTTATATATCACAAAGCATTTATTAATATTAAAATTAAAAAACAACTAATATATTTGGGGTGGCATGTTCTGATTTTATGAAGATGATATGTATGTATAGAAGTACCTTATTAGAATACAAGTAGAAGCAATACAGGCCTACCTAAAAAGGATAGAAGAAGCTTATACAAACAACCTAATAAATGTAATACACCACATCAACAAAAGGAAAGACAAAAACCATATGATCATATCAATAGATGCTAAAAAAATTTTGATAAAGTAAAGCTACCATTTATGATAAACACACTCAGCAAAATGGGAATACAGGGAGCATACCTCAACATCATAAAGGTCATATATGAGAAACCTGAAGCCAACATCATACTCAATAGGCAAAAAATAAAGCTTTCCCCCTAAGATCGGGAATAAGACAAGGCTATCCACTTTCTCCACTTCTGTTCAACATGGTTTTGGAAGTTCTAGCCATAGTTATCAGAGAAGAAAAAGGAATCAAAGGTATCCAAATTGGAAAGGAGGAAGTCAAACTGTCATTATTTGCAGATGATATGATAGTGTATTTACAAAACCTAATAGACTCCACCAAAAACTTACTAGAAGTAATAAGCAAATTTAGCAAAATAGGTGGATATAAAGTCAATATCCAGAAATCAAAAGCATTTTTGTATACCATTAATGACACATCAGAGATAGAAGCTAGGAGACAAATCCCATTTACCATAGCAACAAGAAAAATAAAATACTTAGGAATAAATTTAACCAAGGAGGTAAGAGACCTATACTCACAAAACTACAGAACACTGAGGAAAGAAATTAAGCAAAATACAAATAAATGGAAGCATATGTTCATGAATGGGAAGAATTAACATCATTAAAATGTTCATACTACCCAAAGCAATCTAAAGATTCAATGCAATCCCAATTAAAATACCAATGACAAAACTTTACAGAAATAGAAAAAATGCTTCAAAAATTTATATGGAGGCAAAAACCCCCATGAACAGCTACAGCAATCTTGAGAAAGAAGAACAAGGTAGGAAGAATCACAATATTGGATATCAAACTATACTACAAGGCTACTGTAATCAAAACTGTCAGGTACTGGCATGAGAATATACATATAGATCAATGGAACAGAATAGAGACCCCAGAAATAAGCCTAGGACTTTATGGTCAATTAATATTCAACAAAGGGGGAAGGAACATAAAATGGAGTGAAAACAGTCTCTTCAACAAGTGGTGTTGAAAGAACTGGACAGCAACATGCAAAAAGATAAAACTAGACCACCAACTTACACTATACACCACCATAAACTCAAGATGGATAAAAGACTTAAACATAAGCAGTGCCACCATAAAAGTCCTGGAGAAAAATATAGGCAGTAAAATATTTGATATCCCATGCAGAAATGTTTACTGATACTTCTCCAAAAGCAAAGGAAATAAAAGAACAAATAAACAAATGGGACTATATTAATTGAAAAGTTTCTGTTCAGCTAAAGAAAACACCAGCAAAATTAAAAGGGAACCAACTATATGGGAAAACATTTTTGCCAATTATACCTCAGACAAGGGTTTGATATCCAAAATATATAAAGAACTAATGTGACTCAACACCAAGGAGACAGACAGCCCAATTAAAAAATGGGCAAAGGACCTGAACAGATAACCCACTTAGAAAGACATACAAAGGGCCCCAAAGGCATATGCCAAAATGCTCAACATCACTAGCCATCAGAGAGATGCAAATTAAAACCACAATAAGATACCACCTCACACCTGTCAGAATGGCAATCATTAACAAATCAACAAACAGCAAGTATTAGTGAGGATGTAGGCAAAAGAGAACCCTGGTGCCCTGTTGGTGGGAATGCAGGCTGGCACAGCCACTATGGAAAACAGTATGGAGTTTCCTTCAAAAACTAAAACTGGAACTGCCTTTTGATCCAGCAATTCCACTACTAGGACTATACCTGAAGAAACCTAAAATGCCAATTCAGAAGAACCTATGTACCTCTATGTTCATAGCAGTGCTATTTACAATAGCCAAGTGATGGAAACAGCCTAAGTGCCCATCAGTGGATGATTGGATCAAAAAACTTTGGTACATTTACACAATACAATACTACACAGTAGAAAGAAAGAAGGAACTCTTAACCTTTGCAACAATATGGATGGAACTAGAAAGTATTATGCTTAGTGAAATAAGCCAATCATTGAAAGACAAATACCATATGATCTCACTCATTTCAGGACAACAGTGAACAAAACACACAAATAAGCAAAACAGATCCAGATACATGAATACAATGGATAGACCTTCAGTCGGTAGAGGGTGGGGGGAGGTGGGAGGGGAGAGGAGGAGGAAATAAGGGGAGCAATTTAGCCAAGGAACCATCATGGAAGAAGCATGGACATGGACAACAAGTGTGACTGACTTTGGGGTGGGGGAGTGAGTGGGTGGGGAAGGGGACAGAGAGAAGGAAAAAGGGGATGGATGTAATAAAACAATAAAATTAAATTGAAAAAAGAATATAAGTAGATTAAGATAATGTTATATTATATGATTTGTTCTGTGTTTGATGTTTGTTTATGCTTCTGGGTGTCAGTTACAGAAAACTAAGTTTACCTAACTCCTCAGCTTATTGCACTAATCAACCTTGCTTAATAAAAGTTTCCTTTCTTGCTCTATTCATTCATTCTTAATTAAGCTTATATTAATTAAGCTTATATCCTACTTTCCTTCTCTTCATTCCATAATGATTTTAATGTTTCCAATATGCTTTTATTTAAATATTCTTTTACAAAACATGAATTATATAATGTACAAAACCTTTAATTTAGTTAAACAGCCTTATGTTATATATCTCATTATAGTTCCTATATTTTTTCACTAAGGGTTATGCTTAAAGACCCATTCAGAGTTTTTGCCTGTGCCTAGACTGTAGAAAAACCACAAGAAACCATTGCTCCCATCCCAACAATAAAAAAAGCAAAGAAAATGTACAGGATCAGAAGGATTTTTTGCTTGTTTGTTTTATTTTTTGAGCTCATAGTAAACTGAGGTCTAAAGGGAATAAAGTGAATTGAATTTTAAAGGATGACAAACTCCTCCAAGGAAAGAGAAGACATGCAAACTATTTTGACGTGGCAAAGCTCAAGGTAAAGGACTAGCAGCCATTAAAGTGGGTAAGGTGAAAGCAACTTGAAATGTTAACAAATATGTGAGGGCAAAGTCTGAACTATATGACAGGTTAAAATCCCTGTGAGTCCCAGAAACAAAAGGAGTTTCCAGTCACCGGGCAGATTTTTCTCATGGGCCTTTACCAGGTGTCCATGGAAAAGAGTGGAAGCAAGAAGGGATACTTGAAAAAGCCTTTTTTAGTAATGAAAGCCTAGTGATTAGGATCAGTAGATGACAGATGCTGTGAAAACATCACAACTGACCAGGACTCTTCTCTCCCAGAGAGCAAAACCTACACACCTCCAGGTAAGGGCCAAAAAAAAAAAACACCTGCCCTCTCATCCACAAAATAGGTGAGCTGTCCCTGGAGAAAGAATAAAACAAAAGCTGTGTCTCAGGGTAAGAACAGCACAACCACCCCCTCTTCCTGCCCCAGGCAAGGAAGGCTGGCTCTTGCAGGTAGAATCATAGAAAGTCTCTTGTTCTGCACATTCTACACAAGCACAAATCAGAGCGTTATTGCCACTAAAAAAGGAACAAGAAATTTGCTTGTGTTCAAGATGCCCTTGGCAAGACTCACCATTTATAACAAACTATAGAAATGCTCCCTGAAAATATAGTCTTAAGACTCACCATTTATAAAGGCAGTTTGGGCTGCAGTGTGAGGTGAAAGAAAAATGCTCAGAATGAGCCTACTCTGTGTGTGTTTCCTGGAGTCTAGGATTACAGAAACTAATGATTATATTGTCTCAATCTCACACACAACCTGACAGGAGCAGATACACCCTGACCTCTGAGAGTAAACACTACTCACCTCAGCCTCTACTTTACTTTTTTTTTTTTTTTTTTTGCACACAATGTCCAAATTTTTATGGAAAAAAATAAATGCAAAGGACACAAATATCCATGAATAAAGCACCTACCAGAAAAAGGTAAAGTAGTCAACAAAACCAGACTTAGAGCTGAACCCTATATTGAAAATAATTAAAATGAACATTAAAATAAATATTAAAAATATATTCATAAATTTATTGGAAATAAGAGCAACATGGATGAACACCTTGAAATTTTGGCAGAGATATAGACACAGTAAGAAAATTAAAAAGAAATGATAGATTTTAAAAACAGTTTATCAAAGTTGAAATTTTCTTTAACTGGCATATTTTCAGGTGAAATGTATTAAAAAATAATCAATAAATTAGAATATATTTTTATAGTAATTCTCCAAATTAAAGTATAACTAAAAAGAAGAGTAGAAAGAAGGAAAAAGCAGAATATCTAAGTCCATTAACAAATGGTCTAGTATAAGTGTAATTAGAATCCCAACATTATAGAGAAGGGATGGAGTGGGTGGAACAAGGGAGAGCAATAGGGTGGGGGAAATGAGACAATTGTAATACAACAACAGTAAATTAATTTTTTTCAATAGAAGAGAGAATGGTGTTGTAGAAGCATTTGAAAAAAAAATAGGTGAGAACTTGACACAATTAATGAAAATAACAAACCACAGATCTGAGAAGCTCAGAGAATGCAAAACAATTGCATGTATAGGTACATCAAACTTCTGAAAGACCAAGTTATTCAATCAGAAATGATAGCTGGTAAATTTATAATAAAACAAAAATGAAGAGTGATGGGTACGATAAAAATGTAAGAAAAGATAAACTGAGATTTCCTTATTTAAAACCTCTAAGTCAACATGTAAACCAAAATCACAACTTACATTCAGGACTTGTAATATGTGTAAAGCAAAGATATGACAATAATAGCACAAAACAGACATAGGAAGAGCCTTGGCTGACAGCTCAGTGGGTAGGCACCAGCTTGGGAACCCAAAGGTCACTGGTTCAATTCCCAGCCAGGGCACATAACCAGGTCGCAAAGCCAGGTCTCCAGCCATGTCCATAGCTGGAGGCAGGTGAAAGTCAATCATACATTGATGTTTCTCCCTTTTTCTTCCTCCTTCCCTGCCCTTCTCACTAAAAATAATGAACAAAAACATCTTTAAAAAAAGGACAAGGGGAAATAAAAATATACTCTTAGGTTCATATGCTATATGTGAAGTAATATATAATTTGAAGGTATATTATTATGCTGTAAGGACAAATATTGGAAACTCTAGAATAATCATTAAAAAATAAAAAGATAAAATGTATAAACTATTTGCATAATATAGTTATAGTTATTTATATGCTACTTCAAAGTAAAATGATGGGAAAATAACACACCATGAAAAGAATATTTATATCAGCTATATAAATATTAGAAATTATTTACTTCAAAAAAGAAAATTTATGAGTATAGTCAACTAATTGATATTTTAAGAACATTCAACTCAACAATATCAGAATTCACAATATTTTGAGGTTGACACAACATTCACCAAAAGACATAATAATCTAACCTCAATGAACTTTACAAAATTAAAATCATACCATATGTATAATTTCACCATAGCAAAATTGAACTATGTGATGTATGAAAAATTCTAGAATAAAAACAAAATAAATAACTGCTCTCTATGTAGCTTATGGTTCATAGAATCCACAAGGCAAATGAGAAACTATTTTAAACAACATGGAAATGAGAATATAACATCAAAATTTGTGAAACACAGCTAAGCAATATTTAAAATCAAATTGCTAGCAGTAAATGCTAATATTAAAAAGAAAGAAAGGTTCAAAATAATGATATTGGTTTCTAATATAATAAACTAGACAGAGAAGAGTCAATTGATATAATAGCAAGCAAAAAAGGAAATAATAAAGAGAAAAACAATCAACCTAGGAAATACAAAACCAATGATAAAAGTAAATAAACCGAGGGGAGCAAAAAGGGGATGGATGTAATACAACAACAATAAAATTTAAAAAAAAAAAAGTAAATAAACCCATTTTTAAAAATTTCTTAAGATCAAGAAATTTAATAACACTATAGGCAGACTAATTAAGAAAAACATAGCTTATCAATGTTAGGAAAAATAGAGTGTATAGACCTACATCACCATTTCTTTGATATTTATCATTTTCATATTTATCAAAGAAATTAAACACATAGTTCCCAAAATAAAACTGCAAGCTCAGATACTTTTATAGTACACTTTACCAAACATTTGAGGAATAAATAATACCAATACTGTACAAATTCTTCTATGAAAGAGAGATTAAGTCAGGCTTTCCTTCATACATGTACTTTGAGACCATATTATCTTGATACTAAATAATAAAGACATTACAAAACTACATAGCAATATCCCTTCGGAATGTAGGGTAAAATTGTTAACAAAATATTATCAAGTTCAACAATATATAAAACAATAATACATTAGTGGCTTCATCCACAAATGCAAGTATTTTTCAACACTTTCAAATCAATCAATGATTCAAAAACAACAGACTGCAACAAACTGCAACATCACACAATAATTTCAATAGATGCAGAAAACTATTTCAAAAAAATTTAAAATACAATTGACTTATGATAAAAACTCTCAGCAAACTGGGAGCTTCTCAAACCAAGAAAGATTATTTATGAAAAACAACAGTAAATATTTTTACTTAATGGTGAAAGATGGACATCTATACATGTAATTAAACTTGGATTAGAGGTTCTAGGAAATTCAAAATTTGTGAGAGTGGTGGGCATATGGGTTAATTTGGTCAAAGGTAAAAACCTCCTGTTATAAAATAAATGTCAGGGGATATAATGCACAGCATGGTGACTATAGTTTATAATACATGCTGTATAGTACAGCTGGAAGTTACTAAAGGAATAGATATTAAAGGTTCTCACTGCAAGAAAAAAATTACAGTTGTGTTTGATTATAGATTTGTGATCATTTCATAGTATATACATATATCAAATCATTATGTTGTACACCTGAAACTAACAAAATGTTCTATGTCAATTATATCAATTATATCTCAATAAAACATAAACTCTCAAAACCCAACAGGATATTGGCAAAAGATATGAAGAGACATTTCACTGAAAAGGATAAGTGGATGGAAACTAAGCACATGGAAATATATCCAACTATTAAAAAATGCAAATCAAAAGCACAGCAAAATCCACTACATACCAAATAGGATGGTTAGGATTAAGACAGGCCATTATCAAGTACTAGTATATATGTAAAGCAACTAAGTCTCTCAGACATGGCTAATGGGACATGTTAAATTGCAACAACTACTTTGTAAAACAACTTGGTAGTTTAAAAAGTTAAGCACTCACCAACCATACGATCAAGCCATTCCACTCCTTGGACTTCCCTAAAATGAAAATAAATTGACAACTTGAAGGCTTGCATATGATGTTTATAGCAGCTAGACTTGTAATAGCTGTAAACTGGAACAATTAATGAATGAACAAACAAGTATGGCAATGCAAAGGAATACAAATTAGCAGTAAAAAGGGAGAGTATATTTATACATGTAACAGTGAAGATGAATCTCAAATCACTATGATGATTGAAAGAAAACAAAGAAAAAATAGTATATATATATATATGTATATATATATACATATATATATATATACACACTAAATATTCATTTATATAAATAAATGAATTTTTATATAAAATTTATATAAAACTCTAGAAAATGGAAACTAAGGTATGATAGAAGTCAATAAAGCTATTATTATATATTTTTAACAATAAATAAAATGTCACGAATTTTATAAACAGATTTATAAAGCTATAATTGACATACAATAAACTGCATAAATTTAATAAATATATTTTTTAATTTTATACACACACTTAAGATTGCCTGAATTTCCAAAGTAATTTAGAACAATCTCCCCAATTACTAAAGTATTTCAATAAAGAAAAAAATAAATGCAGAAAATACAAATTAGGGAGAAGAAATTCAAATGTTCTTATTTGAAAACAACATATCCTCTATGGAGCAAATCCCAAGAACTCTAAAAAAATTCAGTTGGACTAGTAACTGATTTTATCAATGACACAAGAAACTGCTGAAGATACAAAAATTAGTTACATTTTTCCATACTGACAAATAAAATATGTAAGATAAAATTTTGAAAACAATATATATGCTATGCTTATTCCATCAAAAAAAGCATAAAATATGTAGGGTCAAATGAACAAAATACATGAAAACCTGTGGAATGAAAATTACAAAATGTGTTTATAGAAATCAAGTAACATGTTTGCCCATGTTCATCAGCAGAAAAGAAATCAATATTATTAAGATAGTTTTCTTTCTTTTATTTATCTACAAATGCAGTAAGATTTCAATGAAAATTCTAGGATTAATTTTTTGTATTAACTAGAAAGCTATCTAAAATGTACAATGAAAAAGAAAGGATATGGAATAGCAAAAATAACTTTGAAAAAGAATAAAGTTAAAGGACTCATATTTCCTGATTTTAGTACTTACTATAAAGCTCAAGTAAGTAATCAATACATTTTAAAAATTAAATATATCAATTTTGAAATAAATAGATTGGTAGATAGATAATTCTGTCAATGGAACAAAATAGACATTCTCCCAGACATCTATGATTACACGGTTGCAACTTAATTCAATTAAAAAATATTTCAAACATAGTATTTTTAAAAACAGGCATTTATATACCAAAAAATTCCCTTCATGCCTTATACAAAAATTAATTTAAAAACAATCAGACATAAATTTAAGTACTAAATAAATAAAATGATAAAAGAAAACAGAAAAATATATAACAAAATATGTCTTAGGTATGATACCAAAAGAACAAACCATAAAAGAAAAATTACATAAGTTGAACCATACTGAAATTTAAAATATTTGTTCTCAAAGATATTGTTAGAAAGGAAAATACAATCCCCAGACTAAAAGAAAATATTTTCAAAACACATATATAATAGAGGACTTATAGCCATAATATTAAAAAAAATACAAAACAGCCCTGGCTGGTAGCACAGTGGACAAGGCGCCGGCCTGCGAACCCAAAGGTCACAGGTTCGATTCCCCAGCCAGGGCACATAACCAAGGTTGCAAACCAGGTCTCCACTCAGGTCTGTGGCTGGAGGCAGGTGGAAAGCAACCATACATTGATGTCTCTCTCCCTCTCTGCCTCTCTCCCTTCCCCTCTTTCTAAAAATATTGAAATAAAATCTTTAAAAAAAAATACAAAACATATAACTGAACATAAGAATATAAAAAACTTAATACATACAAGGCAAAAAAAGTAGGTTCTGATGCTTCCTTAGAGATTATGAATAAATGTTTCATAAAGCACATAAATTTCTTCAAATGTATTCCTATCAAGAAAATGTAATTTAACTCCTTAACATAGTAATCATTTATTAAAATGGCTAAAACTGAAAGATTTGACATTAGCAAGTAAATATGTAAATGTAGAGCAACTAGAACTCTTCTTTCAATACATTTTTGTTGGGAATGTAAAATTATGCAAGCATTTGGAAACAACTTTAACAACTTCTTCTACGTGAGGTAAATATACACGTTACATACAATCCAGTTATTTAATTCCCAGGCGTTTATTCAAGATAAATACTAAAAAAATTGATTCACACAAATATCTGTATGCAAATGTTCGTGGCAGCTTATTTAAAATAGCCCAGATCTGGAAATAATCCAAATATCCATCAATTGGTGAAAGAGTAAATGTATTTTGGTTATAGCCCAATAGTAGAGTAATATACAGTCAATATATTTATATCAGAAACATCTCAAAAGCATATCTTTTAGGGAAATAATCCAGGCCAAAAAAAAAACAAAAAAACTACATACAGTATGATTCAAATTCTATAATAGTGTAGAAAGGGCGAAATACAAGTACAAAAAATAAATCAGATTGCCTGGGAATTAGTGTGAGAGAGATGGTTAACTGCATAAAGGCACAAGGAAACTTTTGACATGATTGCTATTTTGTACATCTTGTTTATGGTTAATTTACCTGAATCTCCAGGTTTGTCAAAACTTGTCAAATTGTAAACTTAAAAAAGTAAAATGTACTGTATGTGGATTATTCCTCAATAAACCTGAATTTAAAAAAAATGAAAAGATCTGCCTATATTATTTCATGTACAGTAATCCCCACTTATTCAAGGGTAATATGATTCAGGACCACAGTGGAAGGCTGAAATCTGACCCTATCAATATTGTGAGTTTTTCCTACTATATATACATACCTTTAATAAAGTTTAATTTATAAATTAGGCACCAAAGAAATTAACAACTAATGATAAAATACAACGATTATAACAATATATTGTCATAAATGTTACATGAACATGGTCTTTCTCTTTCGCAGAGTATTTTGTCATACTATGAGTATATTCACCCTTCTGGTTCTTGTGATAATGCGAGATGGTAACAATGTGATGAGATGAAGTGAGGTGAATGAAGTAAAATAAGGGTTACTTGAACACAAGCACTGTGTACCACAAGAGTAGGCCCAATAAGAGAAGGTTTCTAGGTAAGTAACTGAAGGACTTGAGTGGTGTACACAGCATATGTAGATACACTAGATAACAGAATGATCTGTGTCCTTATCAGGACGGAGTTGGAGAGCATAAAATTTTATCACGCAACTCAGAATGGCACACAATTTAAAATGTATTCATTTCTTATTTCTGCAAGTTTTCACTTAATAATTTTGGACCATGGTTGACTACAAGTAACCAGAACCACAGAAAGGAAATACATGAATAAGAGGGGACTACTGTATACCTAACTCACTGTCTTGGATGGCTGAAAGATTCACCATGATGTTCATTTGCTTGTATGCACTTTCTCAGTGATGATACCTAAATTGCCTTCAGCGTCGGGCCATCATAAACAGTGTTGTAATTAATCCCTTCAGAAAAGTATATGGAAGCTTCTATGGAATGCATGCTTGAGAACGTAACTGCTGAGTCACATGCAATTACCGTATTTTTCACTTCATAAGACACACTTTTTCCCCCCAAAAGCGTGGGGGAAAATTTCTTTGGGTCTTATGGAGCAAATATTGCATCACAGATGGTGGTGTGTATTACCTACTCTGTCAGCAGCAGCGACAGCTGTTAGAAAAGGGAGCAGTAGGCCAACACAAAACCCCTGGGGACCCTTAAATGTTCCACTTTACTGCTGAATCTCAGGGTGTCCGGTCAGTTGCCACCTGCTTCTGCCTATCACCTGGGACCTGGGAGAGTGCAGAGAGTCACCTGACACTCCCAGCTACCACCGCTGGCCTGTCAAATCAGCTGAGGATTAAAACGGTATGAAGTTTATTAGTGCTTGACCAATAGAGAGGACATGTTAGGGAAACTACAAAAAAGAGCTTTAAAAAAGTGAAGACTCATCTAGCTGTAATTCCTGGGGTTCTTACCCTCCAGTTGCAATCTCTCAACATTTCCATCAACAAACAATTAAAAGGCTTTATGCAAGAAGAGGGGAACAAATGGATGGCTGCTGGTAATCATGATCTGACGCCTACTGGACAAATGAAGAGTCCCACTTGCACTCAAGTTTGTGAAAGGATGAAAATATCTTGGCACTCAGTGAAGGATGAAACCATTGTACAGTCATTCAAAAAATGTAGCATTACCCTGGCTGGTGGCACTGTGGATAAGGCGCCGGCCTGCGAGCCCAAAGGTCGCAGGTTCGATTCCCAGCCAGGGCAACATAACTAGGTTGCAAGTCAGGTCTCCAGCCAGGTCTGTGGCTGGAGACAGGTGAAAATCAACCATACATTGATGTCTCTCTCCCTCTCTACCTCTCTCTCTTCCCCTCTTTCTAAAGATAATAAAATAAAATCTTAAAAAAAAAAAATGTGGCATTAGTAATGCCTTAGATGGAACTGGATAATACCATGTATGAAGATAGCGAAGAAAATGATATCAGTGATTGTGAACATCTGAGCTTCATAAATTCTAACACTAGAGATGATGAGTTCTTGGGGTTCCCTGGAAACTAGAAGAGTACTTGAACCTTAAAATCTCTCCTCATTTGTTAATGACAGTGATGATGGTTCCTAATACCGCTGTTAACTGCTGTTCACTTTACATGGTTGAAATATTATTCTGTTATATCTTATTAAATATTTTAGTACACCATTTGGTTCAGAATTTTTTTTTTTTTTTCATTTACCTCCTCTAAACCTACATGTGTTTTATGGCCAGGTGTGTCTTATAGTGCAAAAAATATGGTAGTATGACTTAAGACCAATTTACCCATTCAAAAGGATACACCAGCATGTGGTTCATGTTCCTCTCCATGGGAGAAGTTAAAAAGACTCCTTTGTCCTAAATGACATTCCATGCTCTTAACTTCACAAGCTATCCATGTCTTAACAGAAATGACTTTTTTTTTCATTTCCAATTGTTCAGTCTATTTGGTCCATAATCATTGGTTATGTTTTTGTTTGTTTTTATCATCTTTCCATCACTGTATCATGCTTTCAGAAATTGGCCTTCCCCAATAAAGTTGCATCTCACAGCAGATTTTAAATTCTTCTTCAAATTATCATTTATTTCTCTTATCCCATTCAGGATTGATGACTCTCTAAAAGACGTTCTCTTCAAATTCCAGTTTGATTTTAATACTTTTCCTATGTGCTCTGAGCTATAATCTTTATTTCCAAAAGAAAATAAACAAAACCCAGCTTAGCTGCCCACATTTCAACAATTACTTTTCTCTAAAATCTCATATCCTCAGCTCCCATCTAAACCTCTTTTATTGTCACATTTGGAAAGATTAATTGAATAATTAGCATCTACTATGTGCATATATTTGAATATATAATTTTAGGCTCAAACTGTTATATGAGCAAAACTAAAGACGTTGCCTTTTTTAAATTACATAAGCAATTAGATTATGTATAATATATCATAATCTACACATTTGTGACAATTCTTTTGTGACTTTCTTAAAAGTGTTTATCAAATAAATACTTTTCTTTGGAATTTTCTTGCAGCTGCTTGATCTATATTCTGAATTCAATTTCCTATATTACATGTCACAGATACGACATTAAATTATTTTGTTGTTCTTTAATTAAGCATAAGAGTAATTCTAGTGTTTATGTTTACCATAAAATGTTAGGCATATTTAGGGATTTTTATCGATAGGTCACTGTAGAACATTTATTTTTATGATTACAGGAAAAGGTAGTTAAAGTGTTATATATTACACTTTAATAAATACATAGTAACCTAGATTAATTTATTTTATGAATTTTGTTCACATGGCATTTCATAAATCAGGCACTCACTTATTATTCTACTTCAAAAATTAACATTAAGAATAATCATCAAAAGACATACTGCACCTAGAATACTTATTTTGAACAATCAAATCAGTTGGGATACTCCTCTAATCCAGAGTTGTTCTTTTGTGTTTTTTTTGTTAAGACAGTCACTATTAGGTGTTACTACACAACAATACCTAACAGAGATCTGAAAGTATTAGGTCAAACAGGAACGAATCACTTATTCAAACACAAAACAAGAGCTATATGATTTGGGAAGTTTTATTTTCTTAGAACAGAAACTACAGAATGGAACAGAGGAAAAAAAAACTGTAAAATCCTAAAAATCTGATTCAACATTTTATCTTTTTAAAGTCACTAACTCTTAACTCCTAATTTTAAATATAAGTGCATTAATGTTATATTCACAACATTAATTACAATAACAATATAATCTAATATATTTTGTTAGATTTTTTTTGTGTGTCAGAGTGTAAACCTCCCTGTTGCAGCCTGATTCTTCTTTCTGTTTAATAGAATTGATATGTTAAATCTCAGTGATCTTGCCCATCCCAATTGCAGCTGGTGCAGAAGTATTCTCTGACAGCACTGGGCCTTCACAGTACCCGGTACCTCCTCCTGAACTCTAGGGTTTATCTGCTACCACCTCCTGGGTCACCTTAAAGACCTGTTTGGCCATTCTGAGGCACGCACAAACCTAAGGGCACTTGCCAGGGTGATAAAGCAAATTCAAGACCAGCAGGAAATAGTCTATCAAAAGGTGATATGTACAATATGCACTGAATGACCCACAGGATGTTAAGGTTAATTGGGTAATTTATGGTATTTCCTTGGCATAAAACAATGAGCAGATAGTTGAAATTTTTCTCAGACACTATTAAATCCCTTTTAATCTTAAAAATCTGGCATTTACCTCACTATATTTGATAAGTTTTCAAGTGAAAAGGAGAATATAATGTCACTTAGTTAGAAAAATAAAATGCTATCAGCATATTTCCAATAGGAATACGACTCCTCAACTTAATTTGGATACAGAAGACTAAAAGTATTTGTTTACTTAATAGTTGCTTGTTCATTGTGTCATCAATAAAAAGAAAACTTTTCCATGCCATCAGACATCCTCATTAATGGAAATTTGCATCTGACTCTTATTAACATTTCAAAAACATTATATCTAGAACATAAAAAATATTATGTTCCATTTTTAAAATATTATATAGACCACAAGTTTGTTAATTTTGATTCTTCAAAGTAGAATATACAGTGATTTGTCTGAGCCAAACATATATATACAAACACACTTCTCTACATACACACATAAAAGCTGTAATTTTATCCTACTGATTACGTCTCTATTTTTCTAACAAAGGACATTATTCAGTCAATGAATATGGAGCCATTAATTCAACACTATGAACTTGGACTTGAAAATAAAGGAGGTAGATTAGCTTTTAAAAAAGCCTTTGTATTATAATACTACTAAAATAAAAATTTTAAATGCTTGAAAAATACTGAAGGGATATAATGATCCAAGATGGAGTTGTAAGTAGAGCTACACCAATCTCCTCCCAGGATCAATTTGGAATTACAACTTAATTGCGGAGAAATCATCCAGAATAACCAATAAAACACCAGCTGAAGTGAAACCTTATAACCATGGACAGAACAAAGAGGCCACATCATCACAACATGACCAGTAGGAAGTGCGGAGACATGAGAGGGCTGTCTGGGCTCACACTGGCAGCAACTAGAGGGGCAAAGAAACATTTCAGCATCCAGGGGTTCCACCTGAGAGGGGTGGGATCTAAACCCCTAACTGGGCTTCCCAGCCTACAGCAACAGAGCTGAGAGTAAAACAGCACCCAGCTGTGAAAAGTGAAAAGCTGCATGCTTTTGCTGGCCTTAAAGAGATGGCTAGAGACAAAGTGTTCTTGAAAAGGCCACAAAGAAAATACATTGGCACCACTTACCTGGTCTCCAGCAGAGGGAGGGCAGAGTGGACTAGAGATGCTTAAAGAGAGTTTGGGGCGGTGGCTTTGAGAAGAGAAATGAGAGAGCAGCTGACAGGGTCCCAAGGCTGACTCATCCTCCATACAGCAGGCAGACCATTCTTCTCTAAGTGGCTTTAGCCAAAAAGGAAGCAATAGCCCCTCCCATAGGAATTAATCTGCCTCACCTGGTGTAACTTAAGCCTTCCTGCTTGTTGATCAATCACAGATTGATTAGATTAATGATTAGATTAACAACTGAAGGAGACAAAGACAGTGGATATATGCTAGTCTTCAACCTGCTGCCTAGGCTCAGAATAGAACTGACGTCACCAGGGGCAGATCTAGGAAGAAGAAAGTGCATCTCTGCAATAGTGTACAAGACGTGGTGGGCAGAGTGATTCTCAGTCAGCTAGTCAGAGGAAAGGACCCTGCAAAAACCAACACAATAACCAAAACTAAGTGCAACTAGATAACCTACATAAATAGCATAAAGGGCATTCCAAGAGCATCAAGTTCAGGGGATTAAGCAGACTGCATCACTGAGTCCCACAGGTCTCCTATCACAGAAGTCACACCACAAAGACAGGAAGTCAAAGCAGATCAATCTAAGAAACGGAAACAAACTTTCCTAAAAAAAGGAAAAAGAGAATCAATCCCCCATCAAAAAGAAAGAAGGAATCCCCACAAAGAGTGCTAAATGAAATAGAGGCAAGCAAATTATCAGACATGGAATTCAAAATAATGATTCTAGAGAAGCTCAATGAGCTCAGCAAACTCATAGAAGCTACAAAGAACACCAGGGAAATTACAAAATAGTCTGGGGAAGGGGTAGGTGGGGCAGTGGAGAGCAATGGAGGAAAAATGGGACAACTGTTAATACAACAATGAATTTTTTTTTAAAGAAATATTTTGAAGGGTTCACAACACACAAGGAAATCTATGAGTAAAAATTAAGCCAAAATAATGACAATGACAATGACAACAAACATTATCTACAGAAGGCATCTCTGAATGGCATATGATTATCCTAAGTACCTTCATCTATAGTGTAGTATAGTATAGATAGAGATTAGAGCCAAAGACTTGGACCCACCACACTATAGAGGATCTGGATTTAAATATGTGAATTAATATGTAAATCCTGAAGAAGCTGAAGTACCCCCTCCCAAGTTAATAGTAGGCTTGGAGCCCAGCCTAAACAAATTTAATCCTCTCTGGAGAAAAACATCTCTAAATAAGAGCCACAGTGTTCTCACCAATTAAGTTCAAACAAATATAGCTAAGAATTTCCTTAATCACAACAAACACAAGTATAAAATAGGATTACATGAGGGAGAGAGTCAGTAGATAACAATTTTAGTTCCACAAAGACTCTAGATAATGTAATTATAAAAATCATAAAATGATGTAAAATAAAAATAATATCTTAAGTGAATTAGAAACTATTAAAATTACAAGATTAAGGAACCAAGGAAAAGTCTAGAATAAAAATTTACAATTAATGGATAGGTGACAACAGTCAAAAGGTTATTAGAGAACTGAGAAATTGATCTAAAGGAAGTACCTACATTATAGTTCAGGGATATAAGGAAATATGAAAAAAAAAAAAAAAGTTAAGAGAAGTAAGGGATAAATGAGGAACTATGTCTTTCAACTATAGCTCCAGAAGGAGGGAGTAAAGGACTGAATGAGACTACTGGTCTCTGTGGGTAAAGTATGAAACTTTACTAAAATAATTTAAAATGCTTAAATAAGTAGAGTAATATATCATATTCATGGCCTGAAAGACTCCTTATTTTAAATATCTGCCAGGCCATAATCTAACATTTATTCCTTAATGTGAATCATAGTAAAAGTTTGAACATGCTGTTTTAGCAAAATCATTGCCTATGTACGCCAAGGAATATGTTCAGAACAGTATTATACATAGGAACAACAACAACAAAAAACCTAAAAAACAATGACAAGAATATGGATACATTTTGCAATAAACACAGTGAAAAGCTATGATAGGCTAGGAAGAATAAATTGCAACTACAGAAAACATGGATGAATCTGAAAAATATAAAAAGAGTCCTGGCTGGTGGCACAGTGGATAAGGTGCTGGCCTACAAATCCAAAGGTCGCTGATTTGATTCCCAGCCAGGGCACATAACCAGGTTCCAAGCCAGGTCTCCAGCCAGGTCCATAGCTGGAGGCAGGTGAAAGGCAACCATACATTGATGTTTCTTTCCCTCTCTGCCTCTTTCCCTTCCTCTCTCTTTGAAAATAATAAGTAAAAGTTTTTTTAAAAGAGAAAAACTAAATTCATAGAGGATAACATATGTAAAAATATATAAAATAAAGCAACTTTTTTTACTGAAATATATAGTATTCAAGGAAAATCAACAAAGGAATGATATGCATAAAATTCACAATAGCACTTCTTATAAGGAAGTTAGGATATAAACTTGGGGAAGAACAGATATATAGTATCAAAATAGTATCAGTATTTAATAATTCTTAAGTTTGATAGTAAGTTCATATTAATATTTATTATTAAGTTTTTAATTTATATCTAGGTTACATGTGTTAACAGCTACCTTAATATTATATTAAAATATATCTTGCACTCTACAAGTGGCTAAGATTATTTGCTTAAATCTATTCTCATTTTACTCAAAATTCCATTGAGCTTTTTATCCTGAGTCCTAGGCCACAACAAATTACAAGCAACAGATTAAAAGGCAGAAGAAAAAAATCCAAAGAGGTTGGTGTGAACCAGTATCTCTACAGTAAATAACTAATACAATAATCTATAAAATATAGGCTCAAGGGTCTCAAAGTTATTGCCATTTGGCATAGGAGCTATTTAACATTAGAAGAAACAGGCCAGCACTTTTCTAGGATTCAGTACCCTTGTGGACTTCTCTTTAGCAACCATGAGTCATTATGCTCAGGAGGCACTGTTAAATCAGCAAAGAAGGATGCAGTACATTCAGAAAATCACCAATCAAGGGTTCCGATAAATGTAAGCATTCAGGGTCTCTGGAGGTGATGCCCCTTCAGTCTGCTTGCTTTAGTTTTTAGCTTACCTGCTTGGATCCTGAACACATTTGAGATTTTTCTCTTTTTTTGATTTATTGTTGTTGTATTATAGTTGTCCCATGATTTCCCCCCCTTGCTCTTTCCTACCCCACCAACCCCATCCCCTCTCCCACAGTCAATCCCCACGTGTTGTCCATGTCCATGGATCATTAATACTAGTTCCTTGAACACACTCTTCCCCTTCTTTCCCCTTTTTTCCTCTGTCCCTCTCCTCTCTGGTCACTGTCTGTCTGTTCCTTGTTTCCATGCCTCTGGTTCTGTTTTGCTCATTTGCTTGTTTTGTTCATTAGTTTCCTGTATTAGGTGAGAACATAATGGTATTGGTCCTTTCACGAAGGCTTATTTCATGAAGCAGAATACTCTCCAGTTCCATCAATGCTCATACAAAAGATGGGAATTCCTGCTTTCTTTCTGCTGTATAGTAGTATTCCATTGCATAAATGAACCAAAAATTTTTGATCGGATCACCCACAGATGAACACTTAGGTTGCTTTCAGCACTTGACTATGGTATAGCACTGCTGTGAACATAGAGGTGCATAAGTTCTTCTGAATTGGTGTTTCAGGATTCTTCAGGTATAATCCTAGCAGTGGAATCACTGGATCAAAAGGCAGTTCCATTTTTAGATTTTTGAGGAAATTTCATTCTGTTTTCCACAGTGACTGCACCAGTCTGCATTCCCACCAATAGTGCACTAGGGTTCCCTTTTCTCCATATCCTCACCCGCACTTGTTCATTGATTTGCTAATAATGGCCATTCTGGCAGGTGTGAGGTGGTATCTCATTGCGGTTTTAATTTGCAGACTCTGATGGCTAGTGATGTTAAGCATTCTTTCATATGCTTATGGGCCTTTTGCACATCCTCCTCAGAGAAATGTCTGTTCAGGTCCTTTGCCCATTTTTAAAAAAGATTTTATTTATTATTTTTTAGAGAGAGAGGTAGGGAGAGAGGCAGAGAGGGAGACAGACATCAATGTATGGTTGCCTTTCACCTGCCTCCAGCTACAGATCTGTCTGGAGACCTGGCTTGCAACCTGGTTACATTGCCCTGGCTGGGAATCAAACCAGTGACCTTTGGGTTCGCAGGCCAGCACTTTATCCACTGTGCCACCAGCCAGGGCTTGAGTTACATGTTTAATGGCCAGGAAAAATGCCTGCTCTAGGATGGGTACCTTACTCCTAAAAAATCACTGAGTGACCTGGGAATAGAATTATGGCAAATAAATGACAGTGGATGTTGACTACTTTGGTCTTGAAAGTGTTTCTAGAATTTTCATACCATAAAGCAATAATTGAGACTTTGCATAATTGATATTCTCACAAAGTCCTTTAGAGTCCAGGAGAGCTGGTTTCTGTGGAAGTGCTTAGGTTTCTTTTTTATGATATATATAAAATCATAATGATGTATTTTATAATATATTTTATGATATATGCTATATATACATATTAAATTTTATGACAAGTATAGCTAGCTACTAACAGGGAATTTATTTATCCCGGGGAAAGAGGGAATTGAGCCAAAGGTATACACCTTCAAGAGTAGAAATCTTCCAGGGGCCTATCGAGAAGTTTCCATCAAGGTTTCAAAATTCTAGTAGAAGCTGAAATGATAAGATGGTGTTCAGCAGGAATGCTTTCTTGTTTAGGTTTAATGGCTGTGCTTAGAGATAATTTAGAGGCAGGAAAGGTGGTTGGGTGGAGGGATAGTAATCTTAGAAGGTGAAAATACATATATATTTCATTCATTGTATAAACAAAAGGGAGAGGAGTTGAGGTTAATGGACCAGAACTGGTTGCAGCCAAAATACTCACTGCAGAAATCCCCAGTTCCTTTTCAGATAAATTTGTCTACATGCCCTTCTGCTACTTTGGACTCTTTTAACATTGACAAAACGTGCACCTGTATATTGGAATCAAAACTGGGCTCTGTACATTTCTCTAAATGCTGCTCAACATCATCACTTTTTGTTTGTGTATAGCCCATAAAGAAGTCAATGCTGCTCTGTAATTTATTGAGATGTCAGCACTACAAACTTAGTTGGAGCCTGGAAAGACAGACTACAGCTTCGTTCTCTCTTTAAAGATGCAGTGACCTTATGCAGAGAACACTTCAAGGAGCTTTGTCTGGATGATCAATACATTTCTATATTTATAAGCCTAATCAGAGCCCATCTGCTTTTGTGCTCAAGTACTGCTCAATGAGAGTCACATAATTAAAATTATAAACTGTATCACATTGATTTTTTTTGTTCTACTTGTTACTCAGAGCAAAATAATAATTATATATTTTTGTGTTGGTAACTACAACTTGACAGAAAATCATTTCTTTAGAAAATATTTCCCTAACATCAGGATTATGGCATCTTAGGCTCCCAGTCCTGCCATTTTTCATTTCAATTATTAGACTTGTTTTAAATGCTCTAGTCTTGAAACTTAACAGCTGTTCCCCGAACCATATATAGAAAGGCGGTCAGCTGCCTTGAACTGACCTCAAAGGCGCAGTCACCCAGAGCCAGAACTCCACCGGAGACATCAGCTCCACTTGGTAAATACTGCAGGGTCATCTATAAATATGCTCATTTCACCACATTGCACTTGCTATTGTTTTGCTGAGGCAAGTTCCTGCTGCCCTTATTCGTGTAGCAGCATGAACCCTTGGAACTGAAGCCACTGTTCTTTCATTTAGAGTGGGGGATAGCAGAACCAGTGAATGTTAACAGGCTCCATCAAGAGGAGGGGAGAGGGTCCAAAGAAGAGAAATGACAAGCAGCTTGGAGGAAGTCTGATAAAACAGAAGCAACAGTTTTTAATTTGCTGATGTATTAAGCCAATACATCTTTCTTTAGTTTACGGCTAATCATTTCACTTCACACTGGCCTATGCACATTTATTATGTGGTGTGTAGAGTAAGGGTATATGGGAATATAATCAGGTCACTCCTGCCACCATGCCTAAGCCACTATCTCTGGGGCAGGATTTCTTTATCAAGGCACCTTTTCCATTTAAGGGAGATGAACTGGACCTGAAAGTGCCCAAGTGCTTGTATATGAACATGGTCTTAGGCTAACTTAGGTCATACGGTATATTCCCTTGGCAATAAATATGCCCTTTCTAACTTTTATGTTTCTTAGTGATGGAATTCCTGAATTACAACCTGCATTTCTAACTAGCCAAATTAGAAAATTAAAATAAAACAGGTGTTGAAAATCCCTATCTTAATTTTCATTTTAATAGAAAAATTACTCATAAGTTCTTTGATTTTATTTAAGCATTTTTATAATTTTAGTAGAGACATAAAAACAGCAGTTGTCTCAAATTTTCTAAGATTTTTCTGTGTAATTTTCTAGTCAACAGTCTTTGTATCTTATGTTACACCAACACATAAAGTTTACATTTTAAAACCATATATAAAATACACTTGCACTGGGCTTGTGTGGCTCAGTGGATTGAGCACCAGCCTGTGAATCCAAGGGTCACTGGTTCAATTCCCAGTCAAGGGTCATACCCAGATTGCAAACCAGGTCTCCAGCTATATATCACTAGCTGGATGCAGGTAAAAGGCAACCATACATTGATGTTTCTCTCCCTTTCTTCTCTGCCCCCTTTCCCCACTCTCTATAAACAATGACTAAAATCTTTTTAAAAATACACTTGCTATTGTAAGTAAATCTAAGAATAGTAAGCAATCATATAAAGGTTGAAATTAACTTTAACTTTCTAAATGCCAAAAAAAGTCTTATTTTTTCCATAAACGTGTGTGGTTTTCACAAAATATCTCCACAAAGTCAATCTTTGAAGGCCAAATACAATGAAAAAATAAATTTCAATAATGGCACACCAAAGAAGTAAGTTTCTAGTACATATAGCTGAGACTACATGAAAAACTGCCTAAATATAGCCAGCACAGGCCTTAAAATTTTGTAGGTAATACTATTTTTAAAAAGTAAGAAAATTGCCATTTCAGAGAGAAAGTCCCTTTGTTAGCAAGCTTTCAAGATGTGGCACTGTCTCGTCATACATGGTGAAAAAGATAGTGGTGATCTCTGAAGTTATTAGGGGTCTGAATGATCATTTAAGCCAAAAAGTATTTTAATTTTCTCTACATCATCATCACTGTCTTTAACACTTGACCAGCTTATAATCTATACCTTCAATATCTCCCCAAATAGCTTACTTTATATTGATACAGCTTTTACTGCTCAATATAATATTAATCTGGGATCTACCCCTATAGCGCACAGTTCTGCATCCTAGGCACCAAAGAGACTCTTTGAAGCCAAGTTTACTCCTGTTTCTCATAAACAACACTACATTTGCCTCAACTTTGTGCGTATCTTAGGTTTTAGACTCAGAGAAATTGTGATACTTAGAGAATTCAGTCTGGGAATAGTGTCTACAGTAATGGGAATTGAAGTCCTATGAATTGAAGAGATAAAGATAAAGCATTAAATGGAAATGGGAAATATACTGCTATGCTATAAAATGTTACATGAGTATGAATAAACATCTCAGCATCATTTAATCATCCTGCACATAATACATTTTACCTTTGAATTCTCAAATATCTTCCCTATTTTCACTAGGCAAACTGGTTTCACATTTTGCCAATTTTTAGTGCTGCTGGGATGAATATATAGAAAGAGATGGATATAAGTAGGTATAGATAATATAGATAATACATACATATATATTATGTATATATATAACATATATGAATATATAATATACAAAATATTACTGTTTGTTTAAATCTGTAACTATAGCATATTCGTTCCCCCATGGCCAGAACTCTTAAATATTCAATTATAATATGTGACTAGTGGTTAAATCTTATTAAATTTTTTGTGGCTTTAAAAAATTTTTTATTTTATTGTTGCTGTGTTACATTCATCCCATTTCCCCCCACCCCGCTCTCACCTCCCCCACCCTCCCCATCCCCCTGACCATCAATCCCACATCTTGTCCATGCCCATGGGTCATCCATGCTAGTTCCTTGACTAAACTGCTTCCCTTCTTTGCCTCCTTCTTCCCCCTCCCCCTCCCCTTTGCCCACTGAAAGTCTATTCCTTGTATTCATGTGCCTGGTTCTATTTTGCTTGTTTGTTTGTTTTGTTCATTAGCCTCCTGTAATGGGTGAGATCATGTGGTATTTGTCTTTCACTGACTGGCTTATTTCACTAAGCATAATACTAATTTTTGTTCACTTATTTTTATCCTCACCAAAAGATAATTTTTTTCTACCGCTTTTAGAGAGAGGAAGGGGAAAGAGAAACATCAATATGAGAAAGCAGTATCAATAGGTTGCCTTCAGCATATGCCTGGACTAGGGATCATAGGCACCCTGACCAGGGATGGAACCCAAAACCTGGGTATGTGCCCTAACTGGTAGTCAAATCTGAAACCTTTCTGTTACAGGACAATATTCCAACCAACTGAGCCACAAGCCAGGGCTCACTTAATTTTATTATGTATTATTATTTGACCTCTCTTGTATTAGAAGATGCTATCATAAACTGCTATAACAATGAGAATAAGGACAATAGCAGCTCATATATAATCTTAGCATATTTCTCTTTTATATTAACAGTCTGGCCAGTCCAGGCTTGAAGATAGCTCTGTTTCATGAAGTTATTCAGGGCCCACATTCTACCTTTTTTTAAAAATTCTGTTATAACTTACAGTTTGTTGTCCTCATCCGCATGATTTAAATTGGCTTAACAACACCACGTCTACACTTTAATTCTCAGGATGGGAAGAAAAAGGACAGTGCAGGTAATTTCATTTTAAGAGGCATGGCTTAGAAAGTGAAACACATCCATTTTATTCACATACCACTGGCCAACATTTCATCACATGTACACATATAGCTGTGGGGTAGGCTCAGAAAGTAGTTTCTATCTCTTTGACCACACAGACAACTGAAGCTGGTGGTATGACTGAGGGAGAAAGGGAATTATATTATTTCAATTTAAAAGAAGATAATTGATAATGAAAGAGAACTGAATTTTCCATTAACCCTTGGAACAATTAGGTTAGTTCTAATTACTTTTACTCTTGGTATTCATCCTAAAATAATAATTTATATACTTTATTAAAACACTAATTATATGCAAATAAAATGAAAGATTTAAAATGATTTAGAGTATTTTTTGTATTTTTGTAAAGATTTTATTATTTTTAGAGAGAGGGGAATGGAAAGATGCAGAGAGGGAGAGATACATCAATATATGGTTGCTTTTCACCTGCCTCCAGCCATGGACCTGGCTGGAGACCTGGCTTGCAACCTGGTTATGTGCCCTGGCTGGGAATCGAACCAGCAACCAACCTTTGGGTTCCCAGGCTGCAGCCTTATCCACTGTGCCACCAGCCAGGACAGTATTTCTTGTTTTTAACAAAGAAAAAATCCATGCTGAAATAAAATTATTTTGTCTAAATTATGTATACATTTCTATTATCTAAAGTATGTATACATCTATAATTTTTCAGTTATTTCCTTAGGACAAAAGTTCAGAAGTTCAATATTGCTGTTTCAGAGACAATGAATTCTTTAGGCTTTTGATATACGTTAACAAATTTTTCTCCAAAACTCTGTATGAATTTATACTTCAGTAAAAAAATGCATGGGCATGTATTTGTTTGCATCTTTCTTATGAGCTTATTGAAGTTTAATTTATGTACAAAAACATCACCCATTGACATATTTCAATAACTTTTAGCAATTTACGTAGTTGTGTGATTATCACAACCCTAAAAGATCCACTCCTGTTCATTTGTAGTCAAATCCCTAATTGTGCTCTAATCCCAGGCAAACTATGCTTTCTAGCTCTTAGAGATTTGCCTTAAAAAAAATTCATATTGGGCCCTGGTTGATGGCTCAGTGGATAAGGCACCAGCCTGGGAACCCAAAGGTCGCTGGTTCGATTCCCAGCCAGGGCAACATAACCAGGTTGCAAGTCAGGTCTCCAGCCAGGTTCCCAGCTGGAGGCTGGTGAAAGGCAACCATGCATTAAAAAAAAAAAATTCATATCAATGGAATCATCTAAGAAATAGACTTTTATGTCTTGTTTCCTTGTCTATTTTATAAGCTTTTGAGGTTTATCCATGCCATAGCATGTCTCTGTAGTCTGTTCATTATTACTGAATGGTATACCATTGTATAAATAGGATGCATTTTGTTCACAATTTCACTAATAGAATTTGTATCATTACCTGTTTATTTTCTTTTTTGCAATTACACATAATAAATTATTTTAATTTTTTTTTTGTTTAATTCTTTGTATAGACATAAGTTTTTGCTGTTTCAATCTTGCTGGGATGATTTTATTACATTGGCTTTTAGCATGAGAATATGCATATTTATTTGTGATATAAAAACAATAATTCTACTATTTCTAAGAATGAAGTTTTTACAGAAAAGGTATTTATTCAAAGTTACAGTTCACTTCCCAAAACCGTTTCTACATACCACAACTTTTTTCTGATTTTGTTCCATTAGACGAGGGATGCTTTATTGTTTAGATTAAGAAGGGGTGATGGAATCTTTGTTGAAAGTTGGCACACACTACATTATTCAACAATGTATCAGAAAGCATTGCATCCTGATTTGTGTGACTTTCATCTTATTTTTATACTTTAAGTTCGTGTGCCCATTCAACTAATATTTCTCAGCCACCTACAATGTCCAGCCACTGTGTTTAGAACTAAGGAAACAGAATTGAACATAGTCCTTGACTTCATGTAATTTTATAAACTAAAGAGGTAGTTATAGTACAATGTTATTTATAAAGGAGTAGATACCATGTATAAAAAACATCCTAAAGTCTAGACCTATTTAAAAAAAAAAAAATTAACTTTAGGAGGTCTAGGAAGCATTGCCAGAGAAGAAATAGCCAAGTGGAGACCTGGAGAAAGGTGGTGGTGGTTATCTAAGAAAGAGGATGACAAAGTCAATCCAAGGGAAGAGAATAACATATGCAAAGGTCTTGACTCAAAGGAATCTGGCATCCTCAGAAAACTATGGGTCATTTTTATGGCCTAAGCAAACAGAAGGAGCTGGAGAAGCAAACTGAGGCAAAATCATGAAAGGATTCACAAGCTACGTTAAAACATGTAAGCCTAATCTTCTTTCACTAAGTCAGCAGTCATCCTAGATAATTTCTGTTCATATTCTCTGGCTCAGCTAAAACTTAAATTTCCTCAGGAAACTATTTCTGGGCTTTAAAGCCATGAGGGCCCATGATACAGGGTTTCACTGTTTCATAGCACAATAAAATTCTCCTTTGGAATTTAAGAGCATTAGACATAAATAGTAGTTCCATCTTCTCTATTAGAATGTAAACTCTGTACGTCAGCATAGTGTATGTGTTTAGTTTACCACTATTTTAGTATTAGTTAGCACAGTAACTTGCCATATGAAGACTAACAAACATGTTGAAGGATTTGTTCTTTTCTATATAGATATTGAATAGGCCCTGACGATTTTTAAGCAAATGTTTACTCTGAAGAGTTGACTGTTTTGTGGAGAAAGGTCAGATAAATAGGGCAAGACCTGATGTAAGAGGGGACGTTAATATTATGAACAATGTAAAGCCAGACAATGTCTTACATGTTTCATGTATTTTATACCTTCATATATTTTATTAATTATCGCAGCTATGTAAAAAGTAGATTCTACACTATTTTCATCTAAGTCAGACACTGAGGTTCAGACTAGTTAAGAAATTCCTGAAGCTCCAAGTGCGTAATTGGTAGAGCCAGGATTCAAACCGTGGATTCTGATTCTACATATTATACTCTTAATTACTATGCTCTACTGCCTCTAATAAGTCAGGTAAGTGATTTGAATTAAGATAGCTTTTCTTTGGTGGTGGGGGTAGCTAAAAGAAGAATGTTACAAAGAGAAATCAGCAAAAATTCTGCACTGATAGAGAATATGGTTTCAGGACACTGAATTGGCTGCCTTAGGAGCCCAACACATGTTATAAAGACTAGAGCAGGATCCAACTACAAAGGTAAAATGGCCATGTTGTATGGGCTCCTTTATGTATGCCAGGGTCAGGAGTTTGGCCATTATCACAAAAGTAATAAGAACTTAATGAAGGATTTTTAGCAAGACAGTGTAACACTCAAATGTGCCCTTGAAATTGGGTGAATAGATTAGGAGGAAAAGAAGAAAACTAGCACAACTAGAAATATACACATCAGTCAGGATGTGCAATTACTGAAACAAAAAAGATGGCCATATCCTGGACAAAAATGATGTGGAGTAGGTGGAAATAAATGAATGTATCTGAAAATATTTAGAAAAGTATTAGGATACCAAAGGCAAGGTACAGGTTATTCTGAAGAGCAGGAAGAAATACATTAAGATAACAATTAGTGCACATCTCAGGAACAAAAGAAGTATTTTTAGTTTTTTTTTTTTTTTTTCTTGAAAGTGTGAAAGGCTTGATACAGAATCAATTAAGTAAAAAATGTTGCAACAGAAAATTGAAAAAAATTGTGGTGGATTTTATTTACTTGATGTAGTTAGGTCATCTGCAAAGAATAAAATGCAGAGAAGGTTCTTTGAAAATCACAAAGGGAAGAAAACAAGAGTATAATTGTCTCACAACATACTGCTTAACACATACATGACCTACTTTATGATGATAAGAAAATAGACACAGGGGGGAAAAAGATGGCGACAGTGCTGATGGTGTTCTCGAGTACCAAAGCAGCTAGAGGACAGGATAGAGAGCGTGAGACGTCTTCAGGTCCCTAGGAATTGGAGCGGTCAGCATCTGGACACAGGGGAGCACAGCCCAGAGGCAGCGGAGAACTACAGGAGAGCAGGTGAGGGGACTGTAGCGTTACCGGCCAGCAGGCCGAGGTCAGCTCTGGGCAGTAGCGGCTCTGCCCAGAGGGGCATCTTTAACTGAAGCAGCTCCAGGCTCCCTGGCTACTAGAAATCTGAGCAGTGAAGTATGGGCAGCGAGCGAACGCGGTAGGGAAGGCGGAACTGAACTCTTGCAGGGCAGGGACTGTGTGAGAGACTCACTCCGGCAACAGGGAGAGGAAACTCCTCACAGGGCCAGAGAAGGAGGAGAAGAGTCCTGCGGAAGCAGGAGCAGGGGAGCAGGGAAGTGCACCGGCCAGCGTGGCGAGAGGGCCGAAAACGGTGCTGCTGGGACACGAGGGAAACAGCAGTTTAAAGCCCCGTGAGGGGGGAGGCCCAGCCCTGTGCACCCACACAGGCCCCCAGGCTCCCGAGGAAACTCCAAACTGCAAGCTGGGAACTAGTAGCGGGGGCAACTGATCCGCCCATTGCCAACACAAAGACCTCAGACTCCTGGGAGAGGCGCATCACAGAGGCCAAGTAAAGGACTCCTTGGAGAGCTGGTCGGCTTGGAGGATTGGCTGTCGCCCAGGGGAGCTGGGCAGTGTTGGCGGACCCCAGGCAATGTTGGCAGGCGGGGGCAGGGCCAGTCATCACAGGAACCAGAGAGGTTCCAGGCTGCACTGCAGGGGTGCCAGGTGCCTACCACAGGCAGGAACCTCCGCCAGGAGTGGGAGGGGACACCCTGTGGGCTGCAGAATACCAGCAGCTCTAAAACCCACCTATGCCACTGAAGGCCCAGTATACCAGGGGGCTGACACTCAGAATCAGCCCTGACTATAACAATCAGAGGCCCTGCCACGCGAAGACCATATAGACTATAGACTGCAGAGACCTGACTAAGAAAAAGAGGAAGCCTCAGGAAATGGATTGCTGCTAATCTCAAGCATCTGAGTTATACAGAGAGATACATGAACTATTAATCCCCAATATATCCTTTTCAAAAGTTACTTCTCACATATTCTTAATCCCTCCCTATCTCAATCCACCTAAATACCCAAGACCCCCACCCCCCTACTCTTGATTTAAAGTCTACTCACTCTCTGGCTACAACACATTCCCAGTCCTCAATCTAAGTATTCCTCCCTTCCCCAGGCACCTAAACCCTTTCTTTATTCTTTTCTTCCTTTCTTTTTCTTTCCCCCTCCCCCACTTTTTTTTTTTTTTTTTTCTCTTTTCTTTTTTCTTTTTTTCTTTTCTTCCTGTTAAAGCCCACAGGTCCTGGCTCCACCTGGACCAATCAGAGATCATAAAGGGTGAACAGACACCTAAACCCTTTCCTTATTAATATTGGTTTCTCTTTGTCTTGTGACTTCCCCTCCTTTTTTTTCCCTTTTTTTTCTTCTTTCTTTTCTTCCTGATAAAGCCCACAGGTACTGGCTCCACCTGGACCAATCAGGGTGTATATAAAGGGTATATACACCTATACCCTTTTTGCTGTATATATATATATATACAGGTCCAGAATACAACCAGACAGCCCAAATAAAGGACACACCAAGAACAACAAGTGGAGAAAATCTGGGAGAATGCAACATTGAACTCCACAAATCTCCTATCACAGAAGGGTGCTCAACTAAGGCAAGGAAGCAAAACAGGTTAACCCAAGGAAAAAGCAAAACAAATAAAAAGCAAGCAACAGCAGACACCCAAAATGGGGGAAAAAAGAATCAGTCCATCACCAAAAGGAAAGGAAGAATCCCCAGAAATACCACAAAATAAAACAGAGGCACCTGAACTATCGGATAAAGAATTCAAAAGAATGATGCTAGAGAAGCTCAATGAGCTCAGCCACATCAAAGAAAACTATAAACAACTCCAGGAGAACTACAAAGTACTCCAGGGAAATTACAAGGAACTTACTGAGAGCTACAACAGCATGAAAAAGAACATAGAAAATATCATAAGTGCCAGGAGGAAATGAAGAATACAATTTCTGAATTGAAGAATACAGTAGAAGGAATCAACAGTAGGCTAGAGGAAGCAGAGGACCGGATCAGTGAGTTGGAAGATAATGTAGACAAATACTCCAAGACAGTACAAGAGAATAAAAAAAACGCTGAACAAGACTGAAGAGGGGTTAAGAGAGTTGCAGGACAACATGAAACGTAACAACATCCATATCATAGGGATACCAGAAGGAGGAGAGAAACAAGGAATGGAAAACCTGTTCAAAAAAGTCATGAGCGAATATTTCCCTAACATGATGAGTGAAAACATTAATCCAGTTCAGGAAGCACAGAGGGTCCCAATGAAGCTCAACCCAAACAGACCAACACCAAGGCACATTATTATTAAAATGGCTAATTTCAAACACAAAGAGAGAATCCAAAAAGCACCAAGAGAGAAACTACAAATAACATATAAAGGAGCTCCAATAAGACTATCAAATGATTACTCAACAGAAACAATTCAAGCCAGAAGGGAATGGCAAAAAGTATTTCAAGTCATGGTAAACAAAGGCCTGCAACCAAGAATACTCTACCCAGCAAGGCTCTCATTCAAGATAGAAGGAGAAATAAGGAACTTCCCAGACAAAAAAAGACTGAAAGAATACATCTCTACCAAACCAGCATTGCCAGAAATGCTAAAGGGTCTGCTTTAAAAATAAGTAAATAAATAAATGAAGAAACAGAGAAAGCCAAAGAGGAATACAGACACAAAGGGAGAAAATGGCAATGAATAAGTATCAATCAATAATAACCTTAAATGTAAATGGATTAAATGCACCAATCAAAAGACATAGGGTAGCTGAATGGATACGACAACATGACCCACATTTATGTTGTCTTTAAGAGACCCGCCTCAGAACAAAAGATCAACACAGATTGAGACTGAAAGTGAAGGGATGGAAAACTATATATCAAGCAAATGGACGTGAAAAGAAAGCTGGAGTAGCAATACTTATTTCAGACAAAATAGATTTTACAATGAAGGCCATAAAAAGGGACAAAGATGGACATTTCATAATACTTAAGGGAACAATCCATCAAGAAGAAATAACTCTGATAAACTTATATGCACCCAACATAGGAGCTCCGAAATATATAAGGAAAATCTTGAAAGACTTTAAGAAAGACATAGACAGCAACACACTAATAGTAGGGGATTTGAATACCCCACTATCAATAATGGACAGATCTTCCAAACAAAAAATCCCCAGAGATATTGTGGCATTGAACAACACTCTAGAGGAAATGGACCTAACTGATGTATACAGAGTCTTTTACCCCAAAGAAGCAAAATACACATTCTTTTCAAATGCACATGGATCATTCTCCAAGACAGACCACATGGTATGTCACAAGACAAGCCTCCACAAATACAGGAAAATTGAAATCATACAAAGTATCTTCTCAGGTCATAATGGCTTGAAACTTGAAACCAATCTCAAGGGAAAAACCCAAAAATTCTCTAACTCATGGAGACTGAATAACATGTTTTTAAGCAATGAAGGGGTTAACAATGAGATCAAAGATGAAATCAAAAAGTTCCTGGAAACAAATGACAATGAACACACAACAGCCCAAAACCTTTGGGATACAGCAAAGGCAGTTCTCAGGGGGAAATTTATAGCAATACAGGCCTTCCAAAAAAGGTTACAAGAAGTTTATAAAAACAACCTAACCACAAAGCTGCAAGAACTAGGGGAGCAACAACAAACAAAGCCCAGAGCAAGTAGAAGGAAAGAAATCATCAAGATCAGAGCAGAACTAAATAACTCAGAGATTCAAACTACAATTCGAAGAATCAACAGTTCCAGGAGCTGGTTCCTTGAAAAAATAAACAAAATTGACAAGCCCTTATCCAGACTCATCAAGAAAAAGAGAGAGAGGACCCAAATAAACAGAATTAGAACTGAAAGAGGAGAAATGACAACTGATACCTCAGAAATACAAAAGATTGTAAGAAATTACTACAAATAACTCTATGACAAAAAATATGACAACCTGGATGAAATGGACACGTTTCTGGAAAGGTATAATCTACCAAAACTGAACCCACAAGAAGCAGAAAGCCTCAATAGGCCAATAACAACTAGTGAAATTAAAGAAGTAATTCAAAATCTCCCAAAGCACAAAAGCCCTGGACCAGATGGCTACACAGGTGAATTTTACCAAACATTTAAAGAATAACTAACTCCTATCCTCCTCAAACTATACCAAAAATTTCAGGAAGAGGGAAGACTCCCAAACTCTTTCTATGAGGCCAATATTATTCTCATCCCAAAACCAGGGCAAGATCCAACTAAGAAAGAAAGCTACAGGCCAATATCTCTGATGAACATAGATGCTAAAATTTTCAACAAAATATTGGCCAATCGGATTCAGCAGTATATTACAAAGATCATACACCATGATCAAGTGGGCTTCATCCCAGGGATGCAAGGATGGTACAACATTCATAAATCAATAAATGTAATACACCACATCAACAAATTCAAAGATAAAAAGCATAGGATCATATCAATAGATGCTGAAAAAGCATTTGATAAAGTGCAGCAACCATTTATGATAAAAACCCTCAGTAAAATGGGAATAGAGGGAGCATACCTCAACATCATAAAGGTCATCTATGAGAAACCTGAAGCCAACATCATACTTAATGGACAAAAATTGAAAGCTTTCCTCCTAAGATCAGGAATAAGACAAGGCTGTCCACTTTCTCCACTTCTATTCAACATTGTCTTGGAAGTTCTAGCTATAGCCATCAGAGAAGAAAAGGGAATCAAAGGTATCCAAATCGGAAAGGAGGAAGTCAAACTGTCATTATTTGCAGATGATATGATAGTGTACATACAAAACCCAATGGGCTCCACCCAAAACTTACTCAACCTAATAAGCAAATTTAGCAAAATAGCTGGGTATAAAATCAATATCCAGAAATCAAAAGCATTTTTGTATACCAATAATGAAACAACAGAAATAGAAGCAAAAAAACAAATCCCATTTACCATAGCAACAAGAAAAATAAAGTACCTAGGAATCAACTTAACTAAGGAGGTAAAAGACCTGTACTC